>JAQHUG010000387.1:771810-783624 GCA_028555095.1 Dicrostonyx torquatus | reverse complement strand
CGCCACCAAGAAGCATGCTGTAGGCTATTCATAAACACCATTTAAGTGTTTTGTGGCAGAGCCTCTTAAAAGGGCTGCAAAGTTTTTGCAGCTAAAGCTGAGTCAGGAAACCTCTCTTAAATGAGAGTGCTTGCCTCTAGCAAGCAGAGCCCACTTGAGAAAGTGCTGCTATTAATAATCCATGCTTTACTCTTTTATTTATTTATTTTTTGTCTAGAATGACTTTTCAAGCTCTCCAAGGCTTTTTGTGGATGCAGTTGTCCACACATTGAGCACCATTCTGTTGACTGAGGCTTCTATTCCACCCAGTCCTGCAGCCATTCAGCCCCAAAGAAATCACACAGAGATCTACATTAGTTATAAACTGATTGGTCCATTTGTTCAGGCTTCTTATTAACTCTTATAACTTATATTAGCCCATTATTCTTGTTTATGTCAGCCATGTGGCTCAGTACCTTATTTGGTGAGGCAGTCACATCTTGCTTCTTCTGTGGAAGACTCGAAACTTCCACAGGAAGTCTCAGGACTCGAAACTTAATTTTCTATTACACACTTGACAAGTCAGAGATAGCCCAGGATTGATGTGGCAACCTGGTCCCTGCCACAGGAAGGAGGAATGGTAGGCTAAGATCTGACCTATCAAAGAGTGATGCAAGGTATTCTACTTTCCCTTTGTTTCTGTGATAAAACACTGTTGACAGAGTTTCTGTTCCACCAGGTCTTATAGCCATTCAGCCCCCTGAAATACACAGCAGCTTATATTAATGATAAACTTTTTGGCCTGTTAGCTCAGGCTTATTATTAACTAGTTCTTACAACTTAAATTGGCCCATAATTTATCTATGTTTAGTGACATGGCTTGATGCCTTTTATCAGTAAGGTATTCTCATCTTGCTTCCTCTTCATGTGGTATCTCTGCCTTTCTTCTTCCCAGAATTCTCTTAGTCTGGTTGCCCCACCTATATTTCCTGTCTGACTACTGGCCAATCAGTGTTTTATTAAACCAATATGAGTGACAAGTCTTTACAGTGTACAAAAGCATTATCTCACAGCCAAACACCACTTAGAGGAGGGAAGAATTTATTTGGCTTACTCTCCTGGATCAAAATCAATCACTGAAGGACAGTAGGACAAGTAGACACCATAGAGGGATGCTGCTTACTGGCTAGCTCTCTGGGTTACTCATAGGCTCATGCTGAAGTAGCTTTCTAGGCATGGTGCTGCCCACAGTGGGCTAGGCTCTCCTGCATCTATTAATAATCAAGTCAAACCTGACAGATATGCCTATGGGTCTATCTGATCTAGGCAGCTCCTCAGTTGAACTTTCTTTTAGGACTCTAGGCTGTGTCAAGCTGACCAAGTGAACACAGACATCAGCTGTGCAACTTCACATTGGATTTTACACTTTCACTATCAAATATATTCTTTATGCACTTACCCAGTAAGTTTTGATATAACCTATTTTGCAATACAGGTCTGGATATTCCTAAGAAATTATTTTGTTTATTCTTATCATCTCATAAAGCTTGTTGTACCATGTTGCTTAAAAGTAACAGGTTCAGGTCATGCCAGATGGGAAGACAGAGCTTGAAATAAACCACTTGAGAGTAGAAAATACAAATAAGCATTAAGAGTGTCAGTGATGGGGCTGGAGAGATGGCTCATTGGTTAAGAGCAGTCACTGCTCTTTTAGAGGACCCAGGTTCAATTCCAGCAACCTCATGGCAGCTCAAAACAATCTACAACTCCAGTCCCAGAGGATTCATGCCCTTGTCTGGCCTCCACAGGCCCTGTACACACACGGTGCACAAGTATACATGCAGGTAAAATTCTCATACATATGAAAATTTTAAAAAGATTGCCAATCATTGCTGTATGTGATAGTATATACTGCTAGTACCAGTGCTCAGGAGGCAAAAGCAGGTGGATCTCTATGAGTTCAAGGCCAGCCTGGTCAACATAGTTAGTTCTAGAACATCAGGGCTACAAAGTAAGACTTTGTCTCAGGCAAAAACAAAAATAAACAAAAAGAATATCAATGATTAAAATAACAGTCTTTTAAATTTCATTTAAAATCCTGGGGATTGAACCTAAGTCTCTGCACATGCTAGGCAAGTACTCTACCACTTCTCTATACCTCCCCCACCACCCATGCACACTTTTTACTTTTCATTTATTTGTTGGCTTTTGAAACAGAGTCTTAGATAGCCCAGGCTGGCTCTACATCATTATCTAATCAAAGATGGACTTGAACTCCTAATCCTCCAGCTCCTTAGTGTTGCATTACAGGCCAATACCACTACACCCAGTCTCAGCTTTCATTCTGGCACAAGTTCACACTAAATTGCTGGACCTGAACTCACTCTGTAGCCCAGAAAGACTTTTAACTTGTGATCCTCTTGCACCAGTCTCCAGAGAGGAAGTGATGACAGCCCAGGCTCACTCACTTCCTTTATTTAAAAAAAAATTGTGGTAAATGCCCTGATAGCCAACAGGCCTCTTTATAGAAAGTCTTGAGGCATTCCTGGACATGCATGTGGTTAACAGACATACATGCAGGCAAAACACCCATACACATACATTTGAAAAATAATAATAAAACATGGTGAGGATTCCATAGGTATTGCATTCAACATATTTATTTCTCACAAAACAATTATTATAGATGAAAAAATCCCCTCTCCCAGAGCAAAAGTCTGTGATGATAGAATAAAAAAAATGCCCTGGTGTGTTTCCCCACATGTGGTTTGCACACACTTGCCAGAGGTTCCTCCTACTCAGCATCGGCCTTTTCCTTCCTCTGTGGTAAGAAAAGTCTCTAGGATGTATACATACTAGCAATTACTTTTCTGTGATATTGTGCAATATATCTGTGGTCTTCCTCTGTCTCCTGGTAGACCAGCTCCTAAAATCCTTGTAATCTTGAGTGATGAATTTCTTATATGCTAATGCAATTATGATGGTTGGCAACTTCTAGATTCCTGAGGGGTGACAGCTGGTCTGGACCAAGGTGTGATTAGAGGGTTGGGATTTATGAGCCCCACTTCTCAATCTCCTAGCAGGGAACTAGGAGAGCGTCTGAAAGGTAAGTTGATCATCAGTGGCCAATGATTGACTCTATCAGCATGCATAATGATTCAGCCTCCATAAAAGCCCCAGAGGACATCTGGAAGAACTTCCAGGGAGCTGACCAGCAGAGATTCTGGGAGGTGGGGAGGGTATGGAGGCTCTGCATCCCTTCCTCTCTGCTTTACCCTCCCTCCCCATCTTGATGTGATGCTGTTTATCAGGAGCTTTTGGTTTTCGTTTTTGTTTTATGGTGCTGGGGAATGAACCCAGACTTCTATCATGCTAGGCAATCACTCTGCCACTGAGTGCCATCAGTAGCCTTTCTAATACCTGTCACTGATACTTTATTATTTGTTTGTATGCACACATGTCTGCATGTGTGCCTGAACAGTCAGTGAGGCCAGCTTGTTGGAGTTGGTCCTCTCCTATGCTGTGAGTCCTCAGGATTGAACTCAGCTTGTTTGTCTTGGCAGAAAATGCCATATCCCACTGAGCTACCTCAGTGGCCCCATCATTTTAATTTTTATGAATTTATTTGATTTACTTAATATTTTTATTAGTTTTAAAATATGTGTACATGTATGCATCTATGTATGAGTATGTACATGTGTGTGCCGGTGCCCTCAGAAACCAGGATACACCGGAGCTGGAGTTACAAGCAGTTGTGAGCTGTCATGTGGGTGCTCAGAAACAAACCCTGGTCCTCTGTAAGAGCAGCCAGTGCTCTTAATCACGGAGCCATCTCTCCCACCCCTGTTTATTTGCTTTTGAGGCAGAGTCTCACTCTGTAGCCCAGACTGGCATGGAACTTATTATGTAGCCCAAGCTAACCTCCAACTCATGGCAATACTCCTGCCTCCCAAGCACTGGGATTAGAATGTGAACCAACAGGTCGCCGTCACTGCCCTGAGAGGTACTTCTGCAGTGAAACAGTCATCCTCACTGTTTCCCTGAGTTTTAGGAGCTACTCCAGAAGATGAGCCAAAGATGAGAATGAGGGTAGGAGCACAAATGCAACAGCCTGGGGACAGGCGCTGCAGTGGGGGAGGGTAGCAGCATTGGGGACTGAGCCCCTGAGTGTGGTCTAACCAGCGGCAGCACAGCAGAACCAGAGAATGTCTGTTACAGGAAGGATCATTTGCTTGGTATCTGTGAGAGAAAACCCAAATATTTGATCACACAACTCTTCTGTTGTCTGTTGAGTAAGAGTAGAGGAACTGGGTTTGTTTGTTCCTGTATGTTCTCGATGCCTTCACCCTGTGAGCTGTTAAACTTAAGCAACAGCTGAGACTGTCATCAAAGACTTCAGCTCACTTTCTTGTCACAAATGAGTCCTGTCTGCTGTGTAAACAGACTTATGCCATTTTAACAATAGACTGATTTACAGCCTTGTTTTGTCTAAATAGAATCAGATATCAGTGATGTTCCTGTGGTTTTGGTATTTACTAAGTACATTAGTTAGAAAAATTCTTTGGAAAGCAAGATCTTGTTCTAGGAGGGGAAAAACATTTCGACACTAGACAAGTCTCTATGGTTTGTTTGAAAATGACAGTAAAACAAAAACAAACAAACCAAAATGAACAGCCACGGTGGCACCTGGAGTATAACTCAGTAGAAAACAAAAATAAAACCGCTTAGCTCATGTGAGACCTGGGCTCTATCTTCAGCACAAAGAAATGAATAAGAAGCAAAGGAGAGCCCAAGTGGTGGTGGCACACTCCTTTAATCCCAGCACTTGGAAGGCAAAGGCAGGCAGACTGCTCTGAGTTCAAGGCCAACCTGGTGTTCAAAGTGAGTTCCAGGACAGCTAGGACTGTTACACAGAGAAACTCTATCTCAAAACCCCTTCTGCTCCCCCCCAAAAAAGAAGGAAAGGAAAAGAGAAATATAGATAGCTTTATGCTCATATGTAAATTAAAATTTAACAATATATATTCAGAAATAAGGACAAATAAATTGTGAGCCTAGTATATCTGTCAGGGTTCTCCAGCTGTCCATCAGAAGACTTACTTTTGAAAAAGACAGGGTCTCCTATGTAGCCATGGGTGCTCTGAAATTCACATTTAGACCAGGCTGATCTCAAACTCACAGAGATTCGCCTGCCTCTGCCTCCTGAGTGCTGGGGTTAAGGGTGCGTGGCACCACACCTGTACCCTTGTCAGGTGTCCACACCACCTGTAACTCCAGTTCCAGGGGATCCAGTGCCCTCTGTCCTCTGCAAATGCTTGCACTCACACACACCCTGCACACATACATGTACATAATTTAAAATACAAAACAAAACAGAGGGCTGGCAAGATAAGATGATTGCAAGCCTGACAACCCAAGTTGGCTCACAGGATCCACATGGAAGAAGAGAAAGGACTCCTCCAATTGTTTCTGACCTTCACATGTGAGTGGTGGCATGTGAGTCCATCCTTGTACACACACACACACACACATACACACACACACACATGTGTTTTAAAGGTTCAGCTGTTGTTTGGCTTTAGTGGGTTTGTATGTGTGTGGTGTGTGTGCTGTCTCCACCCTCACAACATTCTGGTTGCCAGCATTTCAGGATTTTTATGTGGATTCTGAGATTCCAAACTGAGGTCGTTGTTACAGATTTGTGAGACTATGCCTGTCTATTTTTCGTTACTTGTGTTTCTGATGACATATCTAAGGCATTATTCTCTTGTTCACCATCACAAAGATTTATTCCTAAGTTTTTTTCTGAGAGTTTTATGGCTTTAGAACCGTGATCCATTTGGTTGTATATAACATGAGATGGTTCAAATTCATTCTTTTGCAAGTTACCATCCAGTTAACCCAGCACCATTTACTCAAAGTGCAATTCTTTCCCCTTACTGGCTTTAACAGCCTTGTTAAAAATTGGTTGACAAAAATTTGGAGCATGGGGACCATGGAAGAGGGTTGAAGGGGAGGGGAGAGAAAAAGAGGGGAGCAGAGAAAAAAAATGTATAACTCAATAAAATCAATTAAATAAAAGAAAAAAGAAAGAAAGAAAATTGGTTGACAAGAACTGGGAGGGCTTTTGGAGCACACAGTTCCAGGAAGTTCATTAATATCTACCCCTAGGCTATAGCCGTTCTCTCCTCCGGGATTTAACATACCCCATGCTGACCTCAAACTCACCACATATTTGAGGGTGACCTTCAACTTCTGACACTCTGGCTTCCACCTCCTGAATGCTGGAATTACATGTGCATACTCCATGCCTACTTTATGGAGGACTGGGGAAGCAAAGTCTCATTTACCTGCACTTTTTGATAGGTTTGGTAGGTTTTAACATTTCCAGATAGTTTTGGCTATTCTGAGCCTTACACTTCTCTATAAATGGTAGGAGCAACTCACAAACTTTTGAAAGAAAAAAAAAAAGAGTAAGAAGAAGCAGCCAGCTATTAAGCTGCTGCTGCTGCTGGCGTTTGACAGAGGTTGCACTGGATAGAGAGAGGTTTGGAGTTACTATCCCGTCGTTTCTCTGATCGTGAGCATGGGGACACTGTCTGTTTAGGTCCCAGTCTCTTTCAGTGAGGTTTCAAAGCTTTTCAATGTAAACATCTTGTACTTCTTTTGTTAATTATATTCCTAACCACCTTATTCTTTTAGATGCCATTATAAATGGCTGTCTTCTTCATTTTCTCATCCTACGTGTTGAGAGCACAGAAATACATTGAAGCCAAATATGGTGGCACAGGCCCATAATCACAGCATTTTAGAGGCTAAAGCAGGAGGATTGAGAGTTCAAGGTTAGCCTGGGCTACATAACAAGACCCTATCTCAAAACGGAAAATTTTAAAAGTACAACTCATGTACATCTTGTTTTGTGCAGCCTTGCTGAACTTATTCTAGATTTTTAGTGGATACCTTGGGCTTGTCTATTTAGAGATCAGATCATGTCATCTACAAGTAGAGGTAATTATATCTTTTTTCTTATTTAGATGACTTTTGTTAGTTTCTTTTTCCTCATTTAATTACCATGACTGATGGATGTGCCACCACATCCAGCTTTAAAATATGGAATGCTTCATGAATGTGCACAGAAGCCATGCTAATTTCCACATCATTCTGTTTTAGTATACGTGCTGCCAAAGGGAACACTTGTTCCTTATTCTAAAAAAAAGACTTTAGTCTTTCACCATTAAGAACCATATTAATATAGTTATGATGCTGTAATAATCCATAATATATGGATGAATTCTTTTTTAAAAAAGATTTATTTATTTATTGCATGCACAGTGTTCCACCTGCATGTATGTCTGCATGCCAGAAGAAGGCATCAGATCTTCTTATACATGGTTGTGAGCCATCATGTGGTTGCTGGGAATTGAACTCAGGACCTCTGGAAGAGTAGCCAGTACTCTTAACCTCTGAGCCATCTCTCCAGCTCAGGAATGAATTCTTTTAAAGATTTTTTTTGTTGTTGTTCAATTTTATGGCACACATACACTGTGTTAGTAACACTGAAAATGCAAAGTTGACCCTTGCTTAGCCAGGGTTATTACTATCAAGGAACAGAAATTGACCCTAGTTTATTTAAGCACAAAAGTGATTTACTGAAGAGGTACTGTTGAGGAAGATGGAGTAGCAGGCTCTGAGAACAGATGGAAGAAGAGGGCCCTGACAGCAACTAGACAGCAGTCTAAATAAGCCTGAGTCAGCAAGAGAGCTCCGTGACCTCCACTACTTGGAGGAGGGTGACAGTGACATTGGCTGTGTTATACTGCGGAAACTGAAGTTGCCCCTGGAACGGATGTTTCTCTCACCATGGCTGCGAGTGGACACCGCCATTAGTTCTCCTCTTTATCTTCCTAATTGCTGTGAATTAGAAGTTGGAAGGGCTGAGGGTGTAGCTCAGTGGCTGAATGCTTGCCTAGGCTCTGGTTCAGCACTGCCAAACCAAACAGCAGAACAACAGACTGCTGTTCTGGACTTGCAGGCACACATGCTGGCCTCACTGTTGGCTGAATTCACGAAGACCTTTCAAGACTGTTGTATGGGAAGGAAGGTTGGGATTTAGTGAAGCACTTTGGGTGCATTTGGCGCTTGTAACTAAGAATATCCTTCTCAGCTACAACGGCAGTTAAGACCTATTTTTAAAAATGAACTGAAATTAGAAGTTACATGCGAGTTACTGCTTCACAAGTTGGCACGCCAGTGTGTTTTGAAAATAGCAGATGCTTCTCAATTATGGAAAGAACAAATAGTTTTGACCTCTAAAAGCTCAAAAATTAAAATTAAAACAGACTGGTTATATAGATCAGCGGTAGAATGTGATAGAATATCAAAGGCCTTGGAGTTACTCCTCAGTACTGGGGGGAGGGGAGTGTTCACTTTCTATTTCCTTTTAATTTCATATTAATATATACATGTATCTATTTTGTAATGTATATGGTTTAGTCATCCAGGTACATGATTTAGAAATATATAATATGTAAAATACATATATAATACTAGAGATTTATGCTCAGTCATTTCTGTGGATACAGTATGCTTCGTCAAGGGTTTGGAGAACACTGCCTCAGAATAGCTCTGTGTCTATGTTTGAGAGAAGAGAGGAGGCAGAGCAAAGAGGACAAGAGGAGAGGGACTACCTCAGCAAGGCAGCATTACAGGTCCACAGTAAGAAGAGGCTGAGTTAGGGTATTGGCTAAAAAGGAACAAGTCTCAGGGAACATGCTAAAGGGAAGACAGAACCATCGACATCTAGCAGCACAGGATCAACTACTCGACTGAGAAGAAGGAAAAGTCATTAGGGGATAAGGAATGAATTTTTCTTTAACTATGTTGAACCAAAATGCCTCTGGTGACATCCTGTGAAAGGACCTGCGGTGCAGTTGAGAAAGAGAAGCTGGATGGCAGCTGCCAAAAATTACTTTTAAAAGAAACTTTAAAATCCATGTTTTATAGTTCTACAGTATGATACTATAAAGATGATGTTGTGGAACACAACTTTAACCATGTAAAGGTGTGCTACATATGTTTACTCTGCAGAATACTAGGTTAACTGTGTAAAGGTGTGCTACATATGTTTACCCTGCAGAATACTAGGTTAACTGTGTAAAGGTGTGCTACATATGTTTGCCCTGCAGAACACTAGGTTAACCGTGTAAAGGTGTGCTACGTTTGTTTACCCTGCAGAATACTAGGTTAACCGTGTAAAGGTGTGCTATGTTTGTTTACCCTGCAGAATACTAGGTTAACTGTGTAAAGGTGTGCTACATTTGTTTATGCTGCAGAATACTCCTTCCTATATTTCTTCTGCTCTGATAAACTCAATGGGACTGACTCAAGGTGCTTGGCCCCTCCCATGGTCTAAGAAGAGCCAGGCCCCACCGTCCCCTGTGGTACTTACTGGTTTCCTGTGTCCAAAGGGTCCCGGATTGGCAATGTGATTACAGCCACAGTTGTAGATGCTCCATCCACACCTGGATGTTGCGGGAAACCCTGACTGGGCAAACCATCTCTAGCTCTAGCATCAACTTCTTCAGGAAGGAAATGTTTCATAAAAATTCTGCCACACTAAGGTGGTTAGTACCACGACCAAGGTTCCATACCAGTCCCAGGTCCTTGCTAAATCAGTTTCCCTTGTTAGGTCTCCCACAAACACAGTCTGGGCCTGTGGACTGAGCATCAGATTCCTGCATTCCCAGTTCCCTCGGTAGTGCCTGCCTGTCTATTGCTTTCTAGTTCCTGATGTTCACAGGCACCTCAGCTGGAGATAACCCCTATGTCCCCGATGGCTCACATGAGCTGACTCCTCAGGGTTTACCCAATATTGCCTTAGATTGTGAAGCCTTTGTCTCAAGGAGGCATGCGTGGTTAGATTGCTCAGCTTTTCCGCCTCTGCGGCACCAAATTGATTGTGTGTACCTCTATGTCCTAGAGCCTCGAAAGCCAGGCCACGAGGGTCTCCTTTACTGCTTGTTTCAGAGACTTCCTAAGCTCCAATAGCTCTGATGCCAGATGGTCTTTTCCTATGGTCTGCACCAGATTATTGTTAGATTATTATTCTATTGGTGTGCTGGCCGTAAATTTTCCCTATCTCTGCATTGAAGGTCAGACCTGAGGCACATCTTCTGTCACTTGTGGGTCACTCTCCCTTCCTCACTGCTGACTTGTCCCAAGGAGTCCATGTTTTGTGGTCCCAGAAGGAACTCTATATTATAGGTATTATCTAGGACCCTTCTCCTGTTGGCTCCCTAGCATCATGGAAAATGACAGCCCAGCATCTCCATTTCCCCTTATCTTTTATCCAATTACCTGCTAAGCCTGTGGCCAGTACTAAAGACAGCACTACATCCTTTCTCACTGCAGTCCATCCCTTACACCGGCAGTCTCCCTCTGGGTAGTCACCTCTGACTGGGATAGACCTTTTTCTGTCTGTAGCAGCAGCCAGGCTGCTTCTGCAGCTCTCGTTGATACTGCCATCCGTGATGTGCCACTCCCAGGGCCTGTCACATTTGCTCTAGACCTTAGCATGCCACCCCAGATCACCTAGATGACTATGCGTAGATAGTTGCACCCACACCCCACATCCCCATCCCGTGCTGCCCAGGTGGTCCTACGCTGTAACATGTCTCACTAATCCCTGCCACTACCCCCACAATCCCTATAGGGACAGACCACCATGTCAAAATGTCCTCAAAATTAACCCTTCCCCCTTCACACAATGTCACTTCAGTCGTTTGCCTCATTTCCCACACCAGGGACACCAATGATCGTCCCAAGCTCATCTTTGATTTTGTTGGATCCCTCCAGTTACATGTCAAGTGTTGTTCAAATTCCTTCCCATGGGGAGACAGAAAAAAACTACCCTCTGCCTCTACCCCTTTGCCATTCCAATGTCAAACCCTGGTACATTTTCACCAAAGTTCACTCTATGGAACCACAGAGTTCATTGGGCTTACTTACAAAGCAATGGGTGAGACATTAGTTACAGGACTGTGGGTGCTCCACCTCCAAAAGACCATACTAGAAAGTCTTTATATGGCAGGGGAAATGGTGTTCCCATAGCTGCCTAGATGGAGCCCCCTCCTCTAGTTCTGCCCCACTTATATCCTCTAACCCCTCCCCCAAATCCCATTTGTTCAGAATTAGGGAAGCATTGCATACAGCTGGTTGACGGGGCCATGACCCAAACTGACCTCTCCTATGAGGGAAGGCGAACAGTCAACAAGCTCAGGTGAGATGATATTTATGGAAATACCCAGCCAAACTCCCAAGGGGCAGCATTTGACTTGGGGCTTCATGCTATACAATAGCAGCCATCTTGTATCTCAGTCTACCTCATCATATCCTACATAGTCACACTCACACATGCTTACAAAATAAAAGCCACTCACACGTTCTTAGTACCCAAGACCTCAACTAACAAAGGGGATAAATATCTCCATACTTGGACCATTGCTGTGATAATAATTAGCCTTACATCTATTAGAACTTGACAGTCAAAGAGATGAAGTGATGAGATATCATGAGCTAAGTAACTAATCCTTTGGGGTTATAGGCAGAAAACACCAGACACTTATAATAGGAATAGGTAAAGGTGAGTTCCAACCTAAATTACAGTAACAGTCCATGCAAGAGCACAATGCAGTAATGTTTATCACTGAAAAGAGAGACTGTTATGACCCAACAGTTTCATACACAGCTAAATTTCCACTTGTATATAAAGGCAAACAAACACAATGTCAGGGCTGGGGAGATAGCTCAGACAGTAAAGTGCTCCTAATGCAAGCA
>JAQHUG010000387.1:732205-757780 GCA_028555095.1 Dicrostonyx torquatus | reverse complement strand
TGGAGCCCTTTCCTAATGGTGGGTTTAGGCACTAGACAGATGGAGCAAGGAAAGGGTGCTTTTTGGAAACAAAGGATCCTGTCTTGTTTATTCTTAACCTTGAGCAATGCATATGGTTTAAAACAAAAAAAGTGGTGTTTGAAGTCTCCAGAGAAAGGTGACAAACATGATCCTAGGTGCCAGCTATTTAATCTCGTAGAACCTGTACTCTCTTCTGAAAAATGAGACTAATTCAGCCCTCCGAGGATTGTGTTTGGCAAGTTGTGGCCCCACAAAACTAGTTCTGCTGTAAAATGCATCCAGCACAGAGATAATGGCTGGCTGGGACGTGGCTCTGATAGAACACTTGCCTGGTATGCACAAGGTTTGGCACTGCCCAAAAGAAGATAAAAAATAAGCAAAATTTGTTTCTCTGTAAGTGGTCTGAGATGATCTGCAAAGAATACTTCACTGTTTACTTGACTTGGAAAACCCCACAAAACTACGAATATCTAGAGGCCCAAATTATCCTTGAAGAGACGGCTGTACAAAAAAACAAACAAACAAACATCCCAGGAGAAACCAAACTATGACAAGGCGTGTGTGTGTGTGTGTGTGTGTGTGTGTGTGTGTGTGTTAGCTTTCATTGCTGTGCAAACAACTGAGGTTAAATCAGCCTAAACAGAGGAATGTCTTGTTTTTGTCTTATTAAATCAGCCTAAACAACAGAGAAATGTTTCATTTATGGCTCACGAATTCAGTTCCTGGCTGAGTGGCCCCTTGCTCTGGGCCAGTGGTGGTGCAGCAGGGGCCTCTGTCAGCTCTTTGCTACTAGGGAACAAGAGCAGAAGAGACCAGTGTTCCCATTTCCCCTTCAAGAACAAGGCCTCAGTAACCTAGCTTTGTTCCACTAAATCCCTCCTCCCAAAGGTTCTGTCAGTTTCCAGCAGTGCTTCTGTCTGGTGACCAAGCCTTAACACATGGGACGCTATTTATGACCCAAATTGTGACAACACATGAATACATTCAGCTGAAAATAAACACAAAGAAGAGCAGAAAGACACTGACTCATTCATAGATTTGCCAGAATGTTGGACATCAACAGATTATACACAGATAAGAACATTCGAAGCGGCCGAATTCAAGACACTGCAATCACTAAGTGCCATCTGATGTGGCTTGTCACACCATCACCTCTGGCTCTGGAAGTCAAGTGTCCTGTTTTCTGTGTGGCCCCAGAAACCAGATTTCTGCCTTCTCCGTTCCACCCCAGCTAGAATTAGCCACAGCCTATGCTTCACTGTGTCCCCAGCTCCCAATGTCAACTCTGTGACATCTGCTTGGCCAGAAGTAGGCTAATCAGCCCTGGGCAGGCAAGGCAAACCTGACCTTTTCAGTCTGAGGAGTGACAGAAGGTTCTTTAGGGGGAGTGTTGCCTCAGTTGGGAAGGGGCCCAGATACTGAACAGCCAAGAACAGGACACTTGTTTCCTTTCAAACTGTGGCAATTATCAAGATAAACTGGATGAAATGTATATTGCAAACTAAATTGCCATGCAGGCCCTGGCTGTTAGCATTTGTTCTTATCGTTGCTAACTTCACTGCAAGGCTCACTTCTTCGGTCCTGCACTCGGTCACCCTAACTTTCAATCCAGGCAAGGCATCCTGGTAGATGGTATGTGACAAAGATGCTCTGCAGGTCAGTGTTTACAGGTGGTCTCCTCAGATTCTGTTCCCTGATGTCTCCTTGCCACAACCTTGATTTCCGTTGTGGATCCAGGTGGCTCGTGGGAATTAGACACCATCCCTGAGGCCTTTAAAGGTGTCTTCCCCTTGGTCACAGTGATTGGTTCATGGGTAGCCTGAGTGAAACCAGATATTTGGCTGCGCCAAGGGCATGATCTGTTTTTCTTGCCAGGTATGAGTGAGAAGACACGTGGCATTGGAAGCTCCCAGCAGCCTTCTTGGAATCACGTGGGGAGCCAAACTTGGAATAAAGTAAGCACTGTGGAAGGCAGGGCCAAGAGCTGAGAACAAACTGGGTGCTTGGATAAAGCAGTGCCTGGAACCAAACTTCTCCTTTGGACTTCTCAGTTATATGAGCCAATAAATTCCATTTATTATTTGAGCAAGACTGAGTCAGGTTTTCTAATATGTACAACTGAAAGTATCTGAAACCTGCTTGCTTCCCTGCCTGTCTCACAGAAACAGGACTGTCCCTCTGTTGTTGGCTCACAGTCTTTTGGAAATAAAGATCAAAATCACTAACCTGGTTTCATGATTCAGTACCAACGACCTACACCCCTAGGCACTAGTTCTAACATGTGGTACACGACACCCGTCTGTGCTCTATGCTCCACCATACAGTCTGTGAACCGGGCAAGGGGCTGGAGACTGAAACACACAGAGACAGAGACACAGGTCATCCTTGAAACAGGAATGCCCCAAGAATGCCCCCTTTATTGTGTCCAGAGGCAGCTTATATAGGGATAGCCATGGCCCAGCCAAATGCACCAGAAACCATTCCTTTGCCATCAGGAACTCCTGAGGGTCTCATGCTCAGAGCAACTGTATGCACTCAGATCAGGAGAAAACAAGTTATTTACAAGAAATTCAGGATCTGTGGGTTCACAGCTCCCAACACTAACAGACATTCAAGTAAGATTGGGAGTATAGCTCAGTGGCAGGCCATTTGCCTAGCCCAATGGCCTTGTCTTCTATCTCCAGTACTGGAAAGAAAAAATACCTTTTAAATAGAATAGTCCTACCCATGGTTCTAGTCTAGTGGTTTCAAGACCAGCCTGAGCTACACTGTGAGATCTTGTCTCAAAACAAAACAAAACAAAACAAAGGAAGAAAAAGAATAGACCTATTTAACCAAAACCAAATCTGAAACTTCAATAAACATATTTCATTTCCCTTTGGCATAGAAGGAAGAAGAATAAAAAAAACTAAGAATTCTGTAAAGTAAAAAAGTTACAGAAGCATAATATCACTAAAATATAAAATAGACAAAACAAATTCCAGTTTTTAATTTTTTACATGTATGAGTGTTTTGCTTGCATGTATGTACGTGTCTATGCACATGCCTGGTGCCAGTGGAGGCCAGAAGAGGGTGCTGGGTCATCTGGAACTGGAGTTACAGGCAGTTGTGAGGTGACAAATGGGTACTAAGAACCAAATCCAGGTCCTCTGCAAGAACACTCAGCCTGAGCCCTCTCTTCAGGTCCACACGGGGCTGCCTAATGCAGGTTCCTTAGAAGCACATCCTGAGACAAGAAGCTCACCTGAGGGATTCGCTGTGGGGAGTGTCATGAGGAGAAACCTATGGAGGTCTAAAGGAAACAAACTAAAAGAAAAAGTTAAGCAGGGACAAAAGAGCTCTAAGTGCAGTCTGATCCCAAAGAAAGCAAGGAGGGGAACTATAACCTGGAAAAAAAGAAAAGGTAGGTTGAAGGCAAAAGCCACTCCTGTCAGACAGGAGAAATCTTCCCACGAAAGGTTCGGGTGGAACGAGGAGGTTGGTAAAGACAACAGCTGCAAGAATTGATGGGCCAAAGCTCATCGTGAGTTTCCCCTTCATTAACACTTCCCCTTCCGAATTACAATCACTTTATTTTCCAACTTGTAACATACCGGCAAGTACATGAAAATTCTAGCTGCGCTGCATGGTTTCTGTCAGCTCCCCCGCTTCTTTAAGCTAACGGGCCTCTGGGGTCCTGAGTTCATTCTTCAGGGTTCTTCCTCCGTTGCATGCCTTTGTTAGTGATCAGTGAACCTTAGCATTACTCACACGTAGTTCTCACGACATGCATCTCTGTTCTAGGCTTGCTTGTGACTGTCCTTCACTTTTTCTCACCGTGAGCCACGGACTTATGCAATGTGCTTGTGGAACAAAATGCAATCAAGTCCATGCCGCCATGACAGGAGCTCCGGAGAGTCTCCACAGATGTGGCAGAAGTCTGAAGCTCCGCTGGGTGTCTTGCTGTATTCCTACCTGAGCTAGACAGTGGCAACTTAAAGCTAGGACCCTCCAGGGTGCCCTGCCAGCCTGCAATGCTGCAGAGCATTGCTAGAGATGATGCACACAAGAGCACACATAAACATCAGGGGATGTTAGGTTTTATTATGAAAATTTTTCATTTATGTAACATACCAAGCACACTTTCCCCTCCCTCCTCTCCTTCTGTTCCCTCCCCCCACCTCCCATCTACCTGCCTGCTCTTTCTCTTCTCCTTCTCCTCCGTTTTGAAAGGGGCAGGCCTCCACGGCAGTCAACAAAGCATGGTATATCAAGTTGAGGCAGGACCAAGCTCTTACCCCTGCAGCAAAGCTGGTTGAAGTATCCTGGGATGGAGACTAGGGTCCCAAAAGCCAGCTCAAGCACCAAGGACAGACCCTGATCCCACTGCTAGGTGCCCCACAAACAAACCAAGTTACACAACTGTCACCCACATGCAGAAGGCCTAGGTCAGCCTATGCAGGCTCCCTGGCTGTCCATCCAGAGTCCGTGAGTTCCCAGGAATTCAGGTCAGCTGTCTTTACGGGCTCAAGAGGATGTTAGTACACAGACTATGATTGACATGATATTTTCTTTCCTATCCCAAATTTGTTTTCAGACAGGTTGTTACTTATCGAACTACTTATCAAGTTTGAGGCCAACCTGGGCTACATGATACCCTGTCTCATAAAACAAAAACAAAAGAAAATTCACCAGTAGTCTCTGCATTGCTAAGCTCAATGACTGAGTCATGGTTGAACCTGGCCCTGAGTAACATTTAACAGGATCCCTTCTTTTTCTTTCAAATACATTGTTTCCCCAATCCCTCTCCCTCCCACCTTTTCTCTTCCTTCATTCTCTCCCCCATCCCTTTCTTTCTTTTTCTTTTCTGAGACAGGCAAGCTCTCTTTCCTCCTGCCTTACCTCCCAGACATCCACAACCACACCTGACAATGGCTTTCAAGGACTCCTGTTCCCTTGACCTTTCGCCCACTTACTGATCACCCAGAGGCTTTTCCTCTTTCATTCTTCTGTTTCCCACCTGCACACATCAAAAGGCCCCAGGGGGATAGGACCCAGTGTTCACATCTCTGTTTCCGGCTCTCTTTCTTCTTTCTTGCTTCTATGGTGATCCTGCCTTACCGTTTAAATGTCTCCTATCCTGGACTCAGATGGAGATCCTCTGCCCAGACCTCTCCTAGGACCTCACAACTACATATCCAACTTCCTGTTTCACCCCTTGGATGTCTAGTAGGCATCTCTATAAGTCCTGCTTCAACTATTTCTCCACAAACCTGCTCTTTCCCCAAACCTTCCTCTTCCAGTAAACAGTAGCTCTCCTTTATTGTTAGTCAAGCAGCTTGAATCCTGGACTTAGCATCAATTCTTCTTGTTCCATCACACTAATCCATCAGTGAATTTAATCATTCTAATTTGAAGATATATTTAGAATACAACTACTTCTCAGCCCCTCGACTTCTACCATGACCTGTTCTAAGTCATCCGCTGGCAAGGACCCTGCAGAAAAGGAGGAAGTGAGCTAAACACTGGCATTCATTTCTGCTTCGTGACTACAGTGATGACTGCTTTGCTCACACACTTGTCTCCACGCCGTCCCACCATGACAGACTGTATTCCTCTTACAACATCAACCCAAATAATTCATTTTTTTCCTTCAGCTGCTTCTGTCAAACGTGTCACAGCAGGGAGAGGAATAACTAATATGCTGTCTGAAACCCGTTTATTTTGAATATTCACTTTCCATCTGTTCATATTCATGCCTCTTGTATTATATAAGCTCTCCCAAAGGAAGGGATCACTTCTTGTGATGATGGTGATTAAATTCAGGACCTCATCATACATGATAGGTAAGCACTCAGCCAATAAGCTACAATCCTAGTCCAAGTATTTTCTTCTATTTTGCTTATTGCTGTTAATTATGTCTGGTATATCATATATATTATGCATTTAAATATGCATATCAATATTTATTGAAGAGATGAATATAGTGTCTCACATTTAAGTTGGGAATCCTTAGATTGCGGCTTTGATATGTAAAGAGATTCGTTTGCCTTCAGATGGGCCTCAGTGCTTCCTTCAGTGCCTTGACTATGTGAGCTCAGATATCATCCGGCCTTACTGGAAGACAGACTTCTGGGATGCTGCTTCAGAAATTGTCCTCACTGCCTCCATGTCATGGTCACCCCCTGAGACCTGGTCTTACACACACACACACACACACACACACACACACACACACACACACACACACGTGTCTGGAACTCAGAAGTTAAAGGCGAGAAGAATAGGAGTTCAAGGCCATTCTCAGCCACGTAGTTAATTGGAGGCCAGCCTGGACTGCAGGAGACTGTTTCAAAAGGAAGAGCATACAATGACAGGCGCGCCCACTCTGGATTTCACACAGGTACCTCAGATCTGAAAGGTCTCCAAGACCCAATTCCTTTCCCTCACCCCAAGATCTGCCCACTTAGCTTCCTTTCTTCTGAAGTCTTTCTTTCTGATAACAGCAAAGTCACCCACCTGGTCACCCTCACTGGTTGTCCTCTCTTTTTTCCTTCCTTCCTTCATTCTCTTCCAAGCAGTTGTTAAACCTTGTAAAACCGACAACCTAAACATCCTCCAAATTCCCCTCTCCTTCTTAAGTTTTGCTAATTTTATGTGTTATGAGTGTTTTGCCTATATGTATGTCATAAGGACACTTGTGTGCCTGGTGTCTGGGGAGGTCGGAAGAGGGCATTGAATCACCTGGAACTGAAGTTATGAGTGGTTGTGAGCCACCTTGTTGGTACTGAGAACAGACTTGTGTCTTCTACAAGAACAGCAAGTGCTCTTGGTTACTAAGGCATCTCTCCAGCCCACTCTTTTTAAAATTAATTTTATGTGCATAGGTGTTTTGCCTGCAAGTAGTTATATACACCATATGCATGCAGTGCCGTTGGAGTCCAGAAGAAGGAGTCTGAATCCCTGGAACTGGAATTAAAGACAATTGTGAGTCACTGTGTTGGTACTGGGAATTAAATCTGGGTCCTCTGAAAGAGCAACCATCTCCCCAGCCCCAAATCCTTTTGTCTTTCTGAATTTAGCAGAATCAGCTCTTGTCTAAATGGAGCTTTTATGCCCACTCCACATGGTCTTGCTAAAGCACAGGTGTTGTCTATACCACCCTCACATAGAGCTCTGCAACTCTTCCATTTGATGTGGAATTAAAGAAACTCTTCTAGGCATGACATTCTAGATCATTCATTATTTGACCATCCTACCTTGTAGTTTTGCCTTTTACTGCTTCTCCCAGTGTGCCTTCTTTTCTTCCCATTGTTCCCTGCATACCTTGCTGGTCCCTCTCCCTGGAGTGCTTTTCTTCATCTTTTTTTTCTGTTTGAGATTTTTTTATTACTACTAAAAACAACACTAGGTGTATAGCTTATTGGTACAGCATTTGTCTAGTATGCACAAAGCTGTGGGTTCAGTCCCCAGAGCATGCATACACACATGTGTGCACGCATACAGAGTGATGACTTGTTATATATTGTACATGTAAAGCATCTCATTTGATTTTCATAAGAATAAGAGAACTTACTCAAGATGAAGAATCTAGAAAATGATTGTTGGAGGATAGAAACTCAGTACTGACATCAAAACCAATGGACTAACCACATAATGGAGACTTTCTCTGACTCTTCATAAATGTTTCTTCTTTAGGGTTCCGAAAGCAAACATTTGCTTTTCAGTTAATGACATGAGACATGTTTGTAACAGAGGTCAAACACCCAGATTTTTGAAACCAGATTTCTAGAACTTGCACCTCACTGTGTTCATCTTTGAAGTGGAAATAGTCCCTACCTCCTTGGACTTTGAGTCCACCAGGGTTGTTGCAAAGTACGTGTTATTAGCTGGCCCTGATGACACGTTCTTGTCATTTGTTATGTCTGTGCTGGTCCCTCAGTAGATTCTGCCTCTGAGAGAGGAGATCTTCCCTATTCATCTCCCAATCCTCTTGTGCCCACAAAGCAGAACTTTCCTTAGCTTGTGTGCTCCATAAATGACTGTTACATTAAGTTTCTAAAACTGTAGGTGTTATACCAGGCAATGAGACATTTACAAGTGCATGATTGTACAGTTTTAATTGTCTATAAATCTTTTGAAGAAAGTGGATATTGACTAAGGCTGGCTATCCACTGTCGTCTATTCTGTTTTTTAAAAATCCAGATTACTACTCAGCTATTGTAAACGGGAAGCCAGTTTTTTAAAACCTTTTTAAGCTTTCCCCAAGTTTGCTTATTTGTGAGCCAATGCTTTTGTGGGAGGTGGAGTAGGAAATGGACACCTGTCCCAAGCTCCTAGAGTTGTGGAACAGAGGGCGGTATTCAGCTGTGGGTAACTACAAAGCCAGCCCTCCACCCTACTATTCCACTTCACTGAGCAGTGGGTGACCTGGTCTGCAGCTTTGGGTTTCATGACAGACCAAGCTGTACTTGAAAAGAAGAAAGCTCTAGCCCTTTCAGAGCCCAGAAGTGCACCGTGGGAGGCCTAAGGTTGCCAGGGAGGGCACTGACTCAAGTTATGTACTATTATTTCCCTGACACTTGTGGTTCAGCCACCCTTCCCAGGTGAAGCTGCTCTGCCAGGGTGAGGGGCAGTCAAAGACGCCTGGACATGCTAAGAGACGGAAGCATGTGAATAGAGGTTAATGTGTCCCCTGGGCTCCTCTGATTTGGGCAATTGCAGAAATGCACAGGTGTAATGATTAAGCATCCCCAGGGGAGAAGAGGGTCTCTGCATGCTGTTGGGGCTTTATTTCTGATGAGCTACAGCTGTTGTGCATGATGCAGCGTACATGGGACATGGAGAAGAAGCGTTCCCAGAACCTGAATGACAGACAGCGTGTTGTGTAGCAGTTTCCTCCGAAATTAAACCCTTCCATCTTGGAGAAAATCTTATTAAGATGCAGAATGTCAAAAGGAGAGGAGGAACTTTCTGTCCACTTTCCATCCACTTCAGTGGCTTCAGTAAGTTCCTGAAACTGACCAGATTCAGTAGACCCCTCCCTCCCTAAGCATGTAAGCTGTAAAGTCGGCTGAGAGAAACTCTTCGGACCTGCTGAGCTGCCTCGAGGAGGCTCAAAGCAACTGAAAGAGACAAACACTGCCTGCAAGTTGTATTGTGCCCTCCAGTTTTCCAGTTTATGAACCATCACTCACACTGGATGGACTTTTGGTGATGAACTGTTGTCTTTGAGTCATTTCTGCTCCTGTAAGTAACCCCTCACCCATAATCCTGTGGCATCAATAAAATTCATTAGTTCACCATGTTGTACTTTGGTGGTGTCCTTGCTTTGGTCTATCTTTGATTCCATATTTGGGGTGAGAAGACCCATGTTCGTGTGTCTACAGGAATAGTGTCGCACAATACTTTCGTTACCATGGCACAGTATTAGTTCAGTTTGGAGCCAGCCTACCATCCTCTCTGGGTTGGCAGGACCTGTCCCATTTCACTCCTAAAGTCCTTTGCATCCATTTCATCTTTTCCACTTTCACCAGCTCTGCCCTTGTTCAAGGCCTCATCATATTCTTGGATTATGTGCTACTTCTTGATCTCCCAGCCTCAGCCTCATAAGATTGCCTCTTCCATTCTCCAAGAATGCTACTGCCAGAGGGGGATTTTTCTAATTAGCTTCAAACCCCTCCTTTGCTCTCTATGGATCTCTGGACCAAATGTAGTTCCCAGGTCCTGGTTTGCAGGGTCCTCCCATTCTGGCCCTACATATCATATTTGTTGTTACCTTCACATGTGGGATCCTCTTCACGAGTAACCTAGACCTACAAACAATTCTAGAACACACAGTCTCTGCTCTCAAACTTTGCAACCTTCTGTGTTTGCTCCTCCTTCTACCCAGAATTCTTTGCTTCTCTTAGCTTCTTCCTTGTCTTCCTGTTTTCCTCCTACTCAGGCTGAATGAGTTTTTCCTCAGGAATGCCCCCACAGATGTACCACAGCATTTATTACAAACTGCACTGAGTCTCTAACTAGGCAGAGCTATGCACTGTTTCCCAGAATCCAGCACACACTAGTTACTCAATAAGTATTTGGTAATCAGTGAATTCCACTGGTCCTGTGAAGAGTCAATTATAATTCAGAAAAGAGATCTTGAAATATCCAGCACTGAAAACAGGGAATAATGATAATAATAGTAGTAGAGTAGTAATAATAGCTATCACAATTATGTTGTTAGATGGGTTAGAAATTCATTCTTGATAACAGGATTGTAAAACTCCAAACTTCTCCAAGCTAAAGTGATTAATGCCTATTTAGAAGGATAGGTTTTCTGGATTTACCCAAACACCAGATTGGGGAAATTACCCTTGCCGAGCAGTTATTTCTAGAAATGTTAAGTCTATCTCTTAAAACCAGCATTCCAAAATTA
The DNA here is from genome assembly GCA_028555095.1 of Dicrostonyx torquatus. Lineage (NCBI taxonomy): Eukaryota > Metazoa > Chordata > Mammalia > Rodentia > Cricetidae > Dicrostonyx > Dicrostonyx torquatus. The sequence continues at coordinate 747,360 of JAQHUG010000387.1, read as the reverse complement.
CAGTTAGAGCTGTACAGAGGTGACCCAGATGCTCTTACTCGAGAGTGTGCAAGGAGGGAAGGATTACTATAAAATGGCATCTCCTCTGTGAGGGCCAAGCCCAGCACAAACAGAAGACCAGTGGCGGTCCAACACTTGCGGGTGCCCAATGAAACAGAAGGCATTACCGCAGGGGGAGCCTACTACAGTTTCCACTTCTGAAAAGAGTCATCCAGCCACGCGGCAAATCAGAAACGGTATGAATTTATGCTTCATGAGGTATGCCAGGTGTCTCATTCTCTTCAATGGCATGCCAGCAGGTGGGCTCAAGCCCGGGCAGGAGGGAGGAAAAGGTGCAAAGAAGAAGGGACTAAGGAGGCCTTTGATTCTTCAACGTAGGTTCTTTCTAACTTACTAATTTTCTCAGGAGTCTTTTGCATTTTTGGAACCGTTTAATTCTTTCGATTATCGGCTCGAAAGCGTTAAAGTGTTGCTGAGAAACGCTGCAACAAAGAAGGGGGCTAGTAAAAGCTCTCAGAGAAAAGGGGGTAAGAATTTTAGGGAAGAAGCCATAAAGAAGAGACTGAGCGAAAAGAGAAGCCCGAGAGCGGATGTAGAAGAGGAAATAAAAAGGAGGAGAAGATAGAGAAGAGAACCTTAATGAAAGAAGAGAAAGTGACTCAAGTCCCTAGGGACTGGAGTGGAGAAGGCACGCCCAGAGGGAAATCGATCACTTTAAGGAAAGCCCCGCCCCCTAGCCTGACATCCAGACATTTCGGGCCACCATTGGCTGAGGCCGGAGGGCGGGATGGAGTTGCTAGGCGCGGAGGGGATCCGGCGGGCCGCCACCGCCCGGAGTGCGGAGCCGCTGGAGTGGAGCGCTGTTAGCGGCACTGCTGGAAGATGGCGAGCGGCCGGGATGAGCGGGCGCCCTGGCGGCTGGGACGCTTGCGGCGGCGGCTGCGGTCGCCACCGCTGCTGTTGCTGCCGCTGCTGCTGCTCCTGAGGAGCTCGGCGCAGGCCGCGCACATCAAGAAGGCTGAGGCGACCACGACGACCGTCGCCGGCTCCGAGGCGGCCGAGGGCCAGTTCGACCACTACTACCACGAAGCAGCGCTGGGCGAGGCGCTGGAGGCGGCGGCGGCCGCGGGGCCGCCCGGCCTGGCCCGTCTCTTCAGCATCGGCAGCTCGGTGGAGGGTCGGCCGCTGTGGGTGCTGCGCCTCACGGCCGGTCTGGGGCCGCCGCCCACCGCCGCCGCCGCAACCGCGGGGCTGGACGCCGCGGGGCCGCTGCTGCCCGGCCGGCCGCAGGTGAAGCTGGTGGGCAACATGCACGGCGACGAGACGGTGTCGCGCCAGGTGCTGGTCTACCTGGCCCATGAGCTGGCGTCGGGCTACCGCCGTGGGGACCCGCGCCTGGTCCGCCTGCTCAACACCACCGACGTGTATTTGCTGCCCAGCCTGAACCCTGATGGTTTCGAGCGCTCCCGCGAGGGTGACTGCGGCCTCGTCGACAGCGGCCCGCCCGGGACCAGCGGCCGCTACAACAGCCGAGGCCGCGACCTCAATCGCAGCTTCCCGGACCAGTTCAGCACCGGCAAGCCCCCTTCCTTGGATGAGGTGCCGGAGGTGCGCGCCCTCATCGACTGGATCCGCAAGAACAAGTGAGTGTTGATTGACCCTGCCCTCGCATCCACGTGAGTGTTCAAGGGCAGGAGGCTGATTCCAACACCCAGTAGGCGCTCAAGCAATGCTTGCCATCGTAAAGGGTCGGGGGCAGTCAGGGTGAAGAGTGACACCCTGTAACTGGAACGGACGCCGGGCTGCAGTGCGTCCTAGCTTTGCTAATTGTAAAGAAGCCTGCCTGGAGCTGTCATTTGTGCAGGGCATAGCCCGAGGGGAGACTTTCTGTCATTTTGTCCCTATTTTTGAAGGACCATCCTGTATGAGCGCTGGGTAAGATTTTAAGGATTCTTAAGTTAGTGCCTTCATTATGTAGCTAAGCTGTCAATGTTATCACTAGAAATACTGTGGCAAGCACTTTCTGTGACTGCATTATATCACTTGATGTTGACCACAACCGGGAGACCTAGACACCACGCATATCCTCTAGACACTCACTCATACTCTTGTTTTGCATACGGGGAAATGGAGGGCAAACTGGTTAACTAGACTCGGGTAATCCAAGCCTGATTCCTCAGTGCTCCACTGCCAGGGAGACAGAAGGTAGCTCCGAAATAGCAAATGACACCCCCAGTACTTCCTCTGATATTGGAAGGGAACAGTTCTCCTGTCTTTTTTTTTTTTTTTTTTGGTTTTTCGAGACAGGGTTTCTCTGTGGCTTTAGAGCCTGTCCTGGAACTAGCTCTTGAAGACCAGGCTGGTCTCAAACTCACAGAGATCCACCTGCCTCTGCCTCCCGAGTGCTGGGATTAAAGGTGTGCGCCACCACCGCCCTGCAGTTCTCCTGTCTTTACTTCTGATTCTGCTTAGGGGAGAATGGGATTAGGGGGAACTCCCACAGGTCGGAACTGCTTCCTTTCTGATGCCAATTACACACCCTCTTTTTGGGGTAGCACAACTAATCATTTACATTGATCACATTTTAGCCTTGTGTGGGGTTTTAAAATTTAAGAACTGGAAAGTCCTTCAGAAATTAGTTTGTAACAAGAGCATATTATAAGTATATATGTGAGCTAAAACTTATAGAAACCGTTCCCCTGACAAAACGTGCGTGAGCTGCATTCATAAGGTGTACCTCTTGTGGAGAGGTAGAATGTGGTTTGAGTCTTTAGAGATGGAGAGGGAGAGGAAGGAGAAATAAAGGAAGATAATACTAACTCCAGCTGGAATGGGATCTGAGGTGAAGAAGGTGCCTCTTTCTCAAGCATCAGCTTTGCCAGCATGCCATGTCTTCATAATGCGTTTGAAGGTGTTAGTTAATGATCTTTGTGTCTTGAGTTGAAGGGGTTGAATTTTTTTTTTTTTTTTGGACTGGCAGATGAGGCAAAGGTAAAAATGAACAAAGAAGTTTCTCCGTGAGACTTGGAATCCTTTCTTATGTATCCCAGGCTGTCCCCGAACTGGCTCTGTAGCCAGGTGTGACATGAGCTCCTGATCCTCTTGTCCCTGCTGTAGCTGGGATTACAGGCATGTACCACCACCGTTGGTTTACAGTGTGCCTGTGACTGCACCCAAGGCTTCATGCATGTCAGCAAGTGGCGCACCAGTTGAGCTACATTTTACCCTCCTGAAATAATTTTTTTTGCAAGATTTCAGTAATATATTATAAGACCTAGAACATTTGTGGACATTTCGATGATTCCAAATGTTGTAATCCTCCGTCTTCCATTTTACTAGACTTTAGAAGGTCCCTTGTAGATACTTAATTTGTTTAAATGTTCTAGGACGACTTCCTTCCCTTGACCATGTCAGATCTCTGAACAGCTATAGAAATTTGATTTTGATATACTACTGTCATAAGCTATAGTGATGAGGGCTTTTTATTTTATTTTTTTTACTGTTGTTTTAAGACAAGGTCTCACTATGTAGCCCTGGCTGTCCTGGAACTCGCTCTGTAGAGCAGACTGGCTTTGAACTCACAGAGATTCTCCTGCCTCTGCCTCCTGAGTGCTGGGATTAAAGGCCTGTGCCACCACTGCCTGGCAAGATTCTTATTTTTCATAATGTGTATTTAGCAACTTTTTAAAAATCTAATGAAATTGAAGCCAAGCATGAGAAATACTTGAGCATTTGAATGGAAATTTTAAGCTATCTTCCAAATAGGATTGGAATTGATACACAAAGCTGCTTTGACAAAGAGACTAAAGAGAAGTTTTACAGCCACTGTGAGACCCATTGCTTTGTTTTGAAACTGGCCTCAGAAGAGTGACATTGTATTTTAAGGCTATGTAATGAGAATACAGAAAATCAAATTTAGTCACTATCAGACACTATTGTTTCCCTGTTATAAAAGTAGTTGAAGTGTCAGGTCCTCTTTATGATATTTCTGAGAAGTGTTGCAAGGAATGTTGAACAAAATGATCTCCCATTTAGTGGAGTTTAAATTAAAAATATACGAAGTGTCATACCCACTCACACAGACTATTCAGAGCCTTTTTGTTGTTGCTCATAACGTATTCTCAGTGCCCACAATAGTATTCAGCTCACAGTTAATACTTAAAAAAAATGCTTGTTGCTAAATGAAGTGCCTGACCTGGAAGAGCCTTTTTATAGTTTTCCCAAAGTAAGTAGAGGGGGAAAAATATTCAAGTTGTTTTAGAAATGCTACCAGAAAGTAAATGGTTAATACATTAGATGTGGGGAGGGTAGCTAGAGGAGTTAGAAAGCTGGAGTGTGACCTTCATTGTTGTTTCTGAGTTGCTCTGTCACTCAGGAGGTGGCAGTGGAAGTCAGAGGCAGAAAGTCTGCATGGCAGTTATTCTCAGTTATTCTCTAGCTAGGATGCTACCTAGCTCCAAAGAAATGAACGTTTGTTGAGAAGCTAGCAGGCAGTCATTGTGCTCAGTGTTTCGTGTGTGCTGTCTCTAGTTGTGACAGTCCTGAGAGGTAGGTAGAATATTCCCATTTTATAGATGAGAAAGAAATCAGGATTTAGAGGCAGCGACTTCTGATCATGTTGCTGTTGGACAACAGCTCTGGGAGACATTTGCCCATTCCAGAGTTTGTACTAATGCCACTACACCAAACAGCGGTCTCTGGTGTCTGGAAGGGAACTAATGAGAATTACAGTCATTTAAAACTAATCTCCTTTATCTTCAGTTGTTGTCTTAATCATCACTGGCTAAGTTATTTCTTCTCTTATAGTTTCCATTGTTCACCTCAGAGATGGTACTGATCATGCCTAAAGTGGCCTTTCAGATTATACAAATGATAATTTTAGTTTTCTGTCAAGCATATAGAGAGAAATGTGTAGACTCTCTAAAGTTCAGTTTATTTCAACTACAAGTAAGCAGGCACAGGAAAATTCTAGTTAGAATGCAAAAGAAAAATTTTTTTTTTTTTTTTTTTTTTGGTTTTTCAAGACAGGGTTTCTTTGTGGCTTTGGAGCCTGCGCTGGAACTAGCGCTTGTAGACCAGGCTGGTCTCAAACTCACAAAGATCCGCCTGCCTCTGCCTCCCGAGTGCTGGGATTAAAGGCGTGCACCACCACCGCCCGGCTCAAAAGAAAAAATTTAATGTCAGTTTTAGTAATGGTTTGAACTGTTACATAAAGGAAAGATGTATAACTGGAATGTATGCCTTGACCTTTAGTTTTCTCCACAAACGGAGCTCTTGTGATTTTTCTCTATCTATAAATTGGACCATATAAGTGGTTCATTTAGACATAAAAATGAGGCTGGGGTCATAGCTCAGTGTTAGGGCATGTGGCTAACATGAGCATGGAGTTTGATTCCCAGAGCCCACCTCTGCCCCAAGTAGAACATTTTTTTTTAAATAGAAGCAGCTTTGTCTGTTGGTCAGCTTTTTATTCAGTGGCCCAGTCAGCAGCCTTGGTGTAGCAGAGGTGGCTCTGAGGAGCTGGATTGGTTTGCTCTGAAAGAAGCTCACTGTATCATGTTGTCGTTTCTTTTTTTCCTGAATATCTTCAACTTTGAAAATATAATTTGGTATAAGGATTTTATGAAATTGGAATCAGATAAAATACATTGTGTTTTAAATTGGATGTCTTATTCTAAAATTTTTCTTTGGGCAGTAAGTATACAAAGCATGATATTATTAAGTTATCTCTTGTATTCAACAAGTATTTATTATGTTAGCCACTTCTCCTATGAAACTGAAACATTGTGAAACATAAGTTTGAGATTACGCTATATAGAATTGCCAATTTTGTAGTTAGAGGGAAAAAGGTTGAATTCTGGCAAGTTCCTGAAGGTCAATCTAATCAATAAGCTTGAAATTCCTCATGAAAGAGGACATTTCCTAAAGCATTGGTTAATGCTGTATTATTCAGGAACATGTTCAGTAATAGAAAACTCTGTAAAGTACTTGTGTAAAGTGGAAAGCACTTGAAATGTTACAGCAGCTTTATTTATTTATTTGTTTGTTTGTTTATTGGTTGGTTTCTGGAGGTCAAACCAGGGCTTATGCATGCTAGGCAAGTACTCAGCCACTAAGTTCTGTCTTCAGTTCTGACATTTTGAATAACTTTTTATATTTATTTATGGGGGGATACACATGCCAAGTGTGCATGTGGAGGTCAGAAGGCAACTTGTGGGTCTCAGTTCTCTACTTCCACTATTGTGGGTCCTGGGGATTAAGTGAAGGGCACAAGGCTTGGTAGCAGGCATTCACTGAGCTGTCTTGCTAATGCCAAGATGGGTATTTATTTCATTTGTGGACCTGGAGGGTGGAGTCAGCGTTAACAACATACCTAGTATGTGCCCTGGCCCTGGGTTCATCTTCAGAATGGAGTGAATGAATGAATGAGTGAAAAAAGAATGAAGAAAGGAAAAAATTAGTTCATTTATGAAAGATCCTGTGGAATTTTTAAATGCTTGGTATTTTCTGTATCATTTAAAGGTGATATGTAATTTGATTGTGTTTTCAAAGGTTTGTGCTTTCTGGAAATCTACATGGTGGCTCAGTGGTAGCAAGCTATCCTTTTGATGATTCTCCCAAGCATGTGGCCACTGGAATCTATAGCAAAACCTCCGATGATGAAGTCTTTAGATACTTGGCAAAAGCTTATGCTTCTAACCACCCTATAATGAAAACCGGTGAACCCCACTGTCCAGGAGATGAAGATGAGACTTTCAAAGATGGCATCACAAACGGTGCACACTGGTACGATGTAGAAGGTATGCAAAGCCCTGAAACTGCTGTATTTCCCTCTTGGTTGCTTTAGCTTTCTTGTGTGTATTCTGAATACAAGACAAAACTGTGGCATTCCAATTTTTAAAAAGGTAATTTCTCTGTATTTTTGAGGTTTCCAGAACTACTGTAAAATCAAAAGATGACCACAGAAACATGTATATAGTCTTCACTTAAGTTCCTCCGTTGTTCCTTGTCCCATATGCTTTACTTCCCCACTTCCATATGCCCACACATGCCATCTTTTCCCAGGCCATCCAAAAATAAGCTGCTGACGAAGTATCTCTAAGTTCCTCAGCACTTGTCTTACCAAGCCCAGAGACTTTCTTCTACCAGAACTGAGAAATCAACGGTCACTCAGTACTGTCATTCACATGCTGTCTATAGTTCGCTTCCCAGCCATCCTCTGTACCTTCCTTTTCTCCAAGTCCAGAGTCTGATCTATGCTCAGCCATTGCATTTGATCTTATAAAGAGTCCAAGCTGGGATTAGCAAGACGGCCCAGGGGATAAAGGCTTCTGCCACCAAGCCTAACACCTTGAGTTAGGTCTTTAGGACCCACATGGTGGAAGGAGAAAACCAAATCCTGAATGTTGTCCCCTAACCTCTACCAATTGCACTGTTGTGTGCATGTATCTACACACACACACACACACACACACACACACACACACACACACACACATGAATAAATGTAATTGTAATGAAAAAAGTCCAACTTGCTATCCTATAGAACATTCCAGTTTTTAGGTCTATCACTTTCCATATTATAATTCAACTCCAGTTTCTCAGTAAGATTATTCTATAGACCATATCATGTGTCAGGAGACATTGAAAGTCAAGTTATGTGTCTAAGTTGTTGGGCTAGAACACTGACCACCAGCCTCACCTCTTACATAAAGGCACATTCTGACTTGCTTTTTAGCATTTATCAGGAAGTTTGCCATTTTGGTCTTTTTTTTTTTTCTATTCCCATGCATGTGGGTATGTGTTTTTGTTATTTTTTTGTGGTGCTGGGAATCAAACTCTAGTGCCCCATGCAACCTAGACAAGTACTTTACTACTGAACTACTCATTAGCCCAACCATTCCAGCTTTTGTTGTTTTTGGTCTTGAGGTAGAGTCTCACGTGACTCAGACTGGCCTTGAACACTTTTTTATCATCTTGCCTTCAATCTTCTAAATACTGAGATTACAAGGTTATACCACAAGTCTGGTCAGTTTTCTAGGTGTAAGACTCCAGTGTTAATGACAACATTCACAGTGTATGTAACCATTGCTAACTGTCTATTTTCAAAATATTCCCATCACTTCTAACATTCTTTGACGATCAGGTAATAATTCCTGTTATTCCCCTCTCCCTACTTTCAGGAAACCACTAACCTATTTCTGTCTCTGTGAATCTGCCTATTGTAGATATTTTACATAACCGAAGCCATAAAATATTTGTGCTTTGCATTTAGTGTGCTTCACTTAACATAATGTTCTCAGGGTTCATCCTTCCTTAGCATAGATCAGAACTTCATTCCTTTGTATAGTTATACACATTCTCTCTCTATAGAATATATGCATGTATGCACAGATATGTAATAGATTGTGCCTATTCCTTCTCCTAATGGCACTGAGTCATTCTCCTTCACTGTTGCGAGTGACGTTGTAGTGAACACTGTTGTGTAAGTGAGTGTCTGCATCCTACTTGTTCATTCTTGGTATATATGGCTACGAGTGGAATTGCTGGGTTGTGTATTAGTTCTTTATTTAGTTTTTAAGGGACATCAAACTATTTTCCATAATAGCCATACTATTTATTTTCCTAGCAGAAATGTGTGAGGCTACTATTTTTCATAGGATACTATTTTAACAGAATTATTGAGGCCTGGGTAGATGACTCAGTGGATAAAGTGCTTGTGGAACAAATGTGAGGACTGGAGTTCAGATCTCCAAACCCTCCAATAACCTAGATGGGTGCCGTGGTCCATCTGTAATCCCAGAGCTCCAGAGACATAGAGGGGATCCCCTGGGCTAGCTAGGCTAGTTGAACTGGGTTCATCAAGAGACCCTTCCTCAGTAAATAAACTGGATATAATTAAAGAGGACACCTGATGTCAGCCTCTGGTCTTCACTCACATGCATGCACACCCACAGTCATATGCACCCATATGCGTGTCAGTCTGCAAACACATTTGCCTACATGGATGCACACTCTACTCTCTCAGAAAGTTATTAAAGCAAGCTTGAATTGTTTGCCTTTCTTTTAAAACTCGTGAAAGTGGGGCTCATCAGGTAAGATCACTTGCTGCTCCTCCAGCGGTTCAATTCCTAGTCTCTACATGGCAGCTCACAACTTCCCACAACTGTCTGTAACTCCAGTTCCAGGGGATGTGTTGTCCTCTTTTGGTCTCCATGTGCACCTGACACTCACGGAGTGCAAACATACATGCAGGCAAAAAAAAAAAAACAAAAAAACAAAAAAACCCTATACTTATGAAAGGTAAATACAAAAAAAATTAAAAGTTGTGAGAGTAGCTATTATCTTAAACTTTTCAGTATACTTTGAATTGTAAAGCATAAACTTAGAATTTTTGATCAAGAATATGCAGAAATGGGTCTAGGAAGTAAGAGCACTTCCTTTGAAAGCAAAGGTACCTGAGTTCAAATCCCCAGCACCTACATAAGAGCCCTGCATGGTCATGTGTGCCTGTGACCTAGCCTTGTCAGATAGAGGCAGGCAGATTGTGGAAACTTAACTGAAGAGTGAGAGACCCACTGTGGAGTGCTAGGGAGAAGATACTTGACATCCTCCTCTGTCGTCCTCCTGCGAGTACATGGGTGTATACAACCTCTCTTCACACATACAGTGGCATACATCATACCTGCACATAAGTAATATGCAGAAAGAAGCTGGGCGTGGTCACACACATGTAATCCCAGCTCTCAGAAGACCAAGGCAGCAGGATCACATGTCTGAGGCTAGCCTGAGCTACACAGCCAGGCTGTCTAAAAAGTTCTTTAAATAGTAAGCAGAAGGGACAGGTGAACCCATAGGAAAGTCATTAGACTCTATGGTGAGATACTTTGGTGTCCTTGGCCTTCCTGTTGGCACTTGTAAAATATCCCGTGACATACCTGTTAACACCTTTATTTAAGCCCTTTGTGGTTTTTTTTGGGTTTTTTTTGTTGTTGTTGTTTGTTTGGTACAGGGTCTCACTATATAGCCCTGGCTGTCCTGGAACTCACCAAGTAGACCAGCCTGACCTCAAACTCACAAAGATCCACCTGCCTTTGCCTCCTGAGTGCTGGGATCAAAGTTGTGTGTTGCTACCTGGTTAATTACTTATTTTACTTTTTATGTCCATCTGCATATACTAAAAATGAGTCCTAAGTTTGAGGACTGAATTTCCTCCCTCCCCTGTAGTTTCTATCCATATTTTATGTATAATAAATGCCCAGAAAAAAGGCTTGAAATATTCAAGAGGTAACCTTTGACCTCATTAGAGTGATTTTAAAACTACTAACTTAAGGGGAATACATTAATGTGCAATCCTTACATTTCAGTCTTTAATAAATATATATATATATATATTAAATCTAACTTTATCAACTAGTAGTGTTGTAAATTGGTTAAGTTACTTTATGAATGAGATATGATTTAAGATAATAGGATAAAAGATAAGGTATTTTTTTGGGAAAAAATACCTTAAAAGGTTAAAAAATAATTTCTAATTGACCATTGGTTGAAAAATATACTAAGACATATTGTTTAAAAATACACATCCTGACTTCAGAGAGAAGAAGTGTACTTTGCTACATAGTCACAGTTCATTTGGTTAAACCAATTATTAAATTTTTCTGTTTCCTCCCACATCTGATAAAGCTAAGCTTTGTTGCTGTCATTGTTCATTGTTTTGGGAGCATCAACTTCACTCTTGTTTTAGCTGAGCCGTCAGATGTGCTGTGTTGTTCTAGCTAGCTTCTCTTCCTGCCACAGCAACTGCTCCTTAAAGAGAAAGCTGTGCTGGCTCCAGTGGCTTGAACAGGCCAAAATCATCTTGTTTATCTCACGCAAGACTGCAGTGTGATATAGAAACCTGTGACTGGACATATTTTCAAAGCTGATGACCTGGAATGATTTTACTAATACTCTGTGTGGTATATTTATGAATTCCTGCTCAAAGAAGTATAGATGTTTTAGAGCTGAATGAAGAAGGATACTAAAAAGAAATGTCACACTAACTCAGAATTGTCATCTTCTAGAATTACTTCCAGCTGTCATGGGGGCAATGTTCTTTCTATGGGATCCTGTGAAAGTAAAGTGATGGTTAAATTCAGAGATTACTGTCTTGTATAATTGCAAATAGGCTCTGAGTATTCAGTAGGATTTTTCTGAGGTTCCTATTTGAAGTTCTGGCCAGAACATTGTAAAAAAAAAATGCACCATTTCAGCTAACCAAGTTGGAACCATCTTGAGCAGCTGGTACCCAAAACAGGTCTTATAGTAGCACTATCAGCATCATGATGTCATATTAACCAGGTGGAGTTGTTGTTGTGGGGCCCCATCTTCTTCCTAGAAACTTCAAAGATTACTGAAGGAAAATTCATTGTTCATAGTGGAAAGCTTAAACATTATTAATATAGACATATATTCAATGAAAGGTATGATAGAGACAAAAATATGCATAAAGAAAAGTAAAATTTTTTTCTAAATTCCTTTTTTCTTTCTGTCCTATACCATGGCTCCTGACATGAGACAGAAACTCTGAATTTTTATTTTAACAGCATGCTTGGATTTAGAGAAGGACAGAGCCATTGTCCAACTCCAAAGCTAGCTTTATATATTAATAAATATATATCTATATTTTTAAATGTGTATGTTTTGATCACATGTCCTTATAAGTCATATTCCCTTTTCTTGATGATCCTTATTGGATAGTTATTTTTCCTTCTGGCAGTGTCCAAAGATCCTTATTGGATAGTTATTTTTCCTTCTGGCAGTGTCCAAGATCCTTATTGGATAGTTATTTTTCCTTCTGGCAGTGTCCAAAGATCCTTATTGGATAGTTATTTTTCCTTCTGGCAGTGTCCAAAGATATGTATTTTCCTGTAAAGACAAGAGCAGAACCCTGCCCCAACCCTATATGGTTTCCTTACCACCTGTATGGTTGTCACCTCTGTGGATGAGCTGTCATTTCTTTTTATCAAGAGACTTCTCTTTTTCAAACCAATCTTTATTAATTTTGATGGTATCCATAACTTTTCTTCTCCTGTTGAAACAAAAGAAAAACCCCTTCCGAAACATAGCACATCTCCTGGCTTCCATTGTGAGGTCAACACATCCTTGAAATACACCAGCTGATTTAATTCAGAAGACTTTTCTATTATCCAATGTCTCTCTGTTACTGTTGTCCCTTTCTCATCAGTGTTAAGAAAATTCAGGGTCAAGCCGGGCGGTGGTGGCTCACACCTTTAATCCCAGCACTCAGGAGGCAGAGGCAGGCAGATCTCTGTGAGTTTGAGACCAGCCTGGTCTACAAGAGCTAGTTCAGGACAGGCTCCAAAGCCACAGAGAAACCCTGTCTCGAAAAACCAAAAAAAAAAAAAAAAAGGGAAAGAAAATTCAGGGTCGATAAAGCATTATGTAATCTATTGTGGGGGGTATTTTCCATCCCTTTCTGTTTAACAATATCCTTTATAGTTTGATTTGATCTTTTTATAACTGCCTGACCTGTAGGATTGTGTGGTATACCTGTAATATATTTTACATTATAATAAGCAAAAAACTGTTTCATTTTCTTAGAGACAAATACTGGACCATTATCTGTATTTGTGCCATAACTTCTAATAAATATGTGATTATTGAATCAGCCTTTTCTGAGCTCAAAGTAGTTGCTCATTGAAAACCTGAATAAGTGTCAATGCTGTGGTGTATATATTTTAATTTTACAAATTCTGCAAAGTAGAACACATCCATCTGCCAGATTTCATTCCTTTGAGTACTCTTGGGGTTACTTGCTGGAGGTAGCAGTGTTTGGTTATAGAAAGAGCAAATAGGGCATCTCTTTATAATCTCCTTAGCTTGTTGCCATGTAATGCAAAACTCTTTCTGTAAACCTTTTCTATTGACATGATGTTTCTTATAAAATTCTGAGGACTTTAACACATTTCCAATCAATAATTGATCAATTTCTGCATTACCTTCTGCTAGAGGACCTGGCAGACCTGTATGGGATTGGATGTGTGTTATGTATATGGGAGAGAGCCTATTCCTGATTATGTTTGAACCTGAATGAATAATGAAGTCAATTCTGTATCATCTGGTATAAATTCGTATGTTCAATATGCAAGACAACTCTTTCTGCATATTGTGAATCAGTAACTATATTAAGAGGTTCTTTAAAATCCCTTAGTACCATGAGAATAACATATAATTCTGCTTTATGGACAGAATTATAAGGGCTTTGTTGCACCATACTTAAATTTTCTGATTTGTAACCTACCTCTCCTGATTTATTTGCATCAGTATAGAATGTATGGACTCCAGGTATTGGTGTGTCCTGTACAATGTGGGGAAGGATCCAAGTAGTTCTCTTTGTAAGGTTAATTCTATCACTTTGGGGATAATTGCTATTAATCTCTCCTTAAAAAATTAGCACAAGCTCTTTGCCAAGGTTCATTGTCTTCCCCTAAGTTTTTAATTTCAATCAGTAGTAAAAGGCACTATAATCTCTGCTAGGTCTATACCTGCTAGTTGATGAAGTCTCAATTTTTCTTTTATAATTAATTCAGAGATTTTTTTATCATAAGTTTTTAATTTTTTACTTGGTTTATATGGTAAAAAGATCCATTCTAAGATAATATCTTCCCTTTGCATTAAAATTTCTGTAGGAAAAATTCTGGAAGGCAGTATGACTAAAATGAAATTAAGATTTGGATTTACCCTTTCCACATGTGCCTCCTGTAATTTTTCTTCAACAACAATCGATTCCTTTTCCACTTCAGGTGTTAATTCTCTGGGACTATTTAAGTCTTTGTTAACATCTAAGGTTTTGTTTAGATCAGGTGTTATCCCAACAGCTGGTCATAGACTGTAAATGTCTCCTAACAATCTTTGAAAAGTCATTCAGAGTCTGCAATCAGTCTCTCCTAATTTGTGTCTTTTGTGTTCTAATTTTCTGTAAACCTATTTTATAACCTAGGTAATTGACAGAATCTCCTCTCTGTGTTTTTCAGGAGCAATTTGTAATTCCTATTTTGGCAAAACTTTCTTTACTTCTTCAGACATTCTTCCTAAAGTATCTATGTTTGAATCAGATAGCAAAATGCCATGCATGTAATGGTAAATTATAAATTTAGGAAATTTTTTATGTATTGTTTTCAATGGCTGACTTACAGAGTATTGGCATAGAGTGAGGCTATTGAGCATTCCCTGTGGGAGGACGGTCCATTGGTATCTCCTAGTAGGTTGTGAATTATTATAAGTAAGCACTGTGAAGGCAATTTTTCTCTGTCCTTTTCTTGTAAAGGTATAGTGAAGAAACAATCTTTTAAATCAATAACTATGAGAGGCCATTCTTTTGGTAATAAAGGAGGCAGAGGCATTCCAGATTGTAGAAGGCCCATAAGTTGAATAACCATTCTCCATTTACCAGATTTCTTTTTAACAACAAATGCAGGAGAGTTCCAAGGACTGGTTGATTCTTCAAATATGGTGAGCATGTAGTTGCTCCTGTACCAGCTGTTCTAAAGCCTGCAGTTTATCTTCTGTTAACGGCCACTGTTTAACCCATATTGGTTTCTCAGTTAACCATTTTAACAGTAAGGCAGTTGGTACCTCTAAAGGTTTGCTAGTTGCTTTGTGTTCTTGTACAGCCTGAATGGCTAGTGACCTTTGTGTATAGTACCTTATAATATTCTTCCCAGAATTATGAGTTTCTGGGACTGCAGAAATGTTAATCTGGGTATTCCATTGCTGCAGCAGGTCATGATCCCATAAATTCACTGCAATATTAGCCACATATGGCCTCAGCCTTCCTCTCCGTCCTTCTCACCCTATTGTATTTAACCCATCTCCTGCTTTGTTTCACTTGAGATAGGGTTCTAATTCTTAGTAATTGAACATCTGCCTCTTGAAGAGGCCAATTTGGATGCCAAGATTCTGGAGTAATGCTATTCACATCTGTACCCGTGTCTATCAAACCCACAATTACAATGCCATTTATATGCATTATAAAGCTTTGGTCTTTGATCATTTATAGAAACCTTCCAGAATATACATTTCCTATTTCCTATTGAAATTTTTTATTTATCCTCCATGTTTATTCCATCACCCAGAACAGTGTGGGTTTT
>JAQHUG010000387.1:695615-719783 GCA_028555095.1 Dicrostonyx torquatus | reverse complement strand
AAGTGGTATTATTGGGTCTTGAGGAAGGTTGTTTCCTAATTTTCTAAGAAATCTCCACACTGACATCCAAAGGGGTTGTACCGTCTTGCATTCCCACCAGCAATGCAGAAGTGTTCCCTTGGAGACTGGAGAGATGGCTCAGTGGTTAAGGCTACTCTTCCAAAGTACTTGGGTTTGGTTCCCAGTATCCACACATCAGCTCACAAGTCTCTGGGGTTCCAGGGGATCAAACAGCATCCTCTGCCTTTGTGGGCATCTGTATATGTGATGCACATATAGATGAGCAGGCACTCATATGTCACATACATTTTAAAAATTTAAATTTCAAAATAAAATAAGTTGTTGAAAAATCAATAAAATAAGGGGCTGGGTAGGTGGCTGAGGGGCTAAGAGCACTGGCTGCTCTTCCAGAGGATCTGAGTTTCATTCCCAGCACCCACATGGTGGCTCACACCATGTCTATAGCTCCAGTTTCAGGGGATCTGACCCCCTCTTCCCTCTGTGGGTTTGATCATCAGCACCACAAAAACCAATAAATTGTTGCTTAAGTTTTCAGTTTAGTGTGAACAAGTTGAACATCTTTGGCTTGGCTCCCTAAGAGATTAAATGGTTATAGAAGCTTGCTTATTTACAATTATTAATAAGACAAATGGCAGATCCCTTTTACTATTATTAAAATGTTTTATTACCATGAGATATGCTTATAGCTGACTATTTTATTTCCCAAATTAAAATTTTCTTTGCCTATATAACATGTTATTGTGACGTCTGACATTTCTCCTTTATGTTGAGCCAAATTACATACTTGCCTTAAAAAATACGTAAATGTCTCAACTAAGTTTGGCAGTGGCTGCTGGAGGCAATGTCAGATCTGTTTACGGATCAGTGGTTGCTTCCTGTTATAGTGAAGTCAGCCTTGTGTGGATCAGTATTGTATTGCTGAAAAAAAAAATCAAGACAACAGATCCAAGCCAACTGCTTCTATTTCTCAGTTACTTATGAGGTCTTTGACATTTAGTACTAGGAAAACAAATGTTAAATTTAACATAGATGTCAACTGATGCCTACTTGTGGTAACTCACAAAAAATTCTTAAATTATTCATGTCAGATAGTATCTCCATTTGTTTCTAGATAATTTTAGAAGAATTTCTAAATTATGAGTTGAAGCTGATGGCTAAAGACTTTCATTTTTTCTAAAGGTAGGGTAGCTTTTGTGTTGTTTTTGAAGGTAAGGCAGCTTTTGTGTTCTTTTGCCTTGTGAAATAAGTTTGTTTTCTGTTCTTTTAGCTGATAAGTTATGAGTTTCAGAAAATGTAGATTAAGGTATGGAATGCAATCCATGAATTACCTTCTGAAGGCAGTTCTTAAAGGAAATAGACTTTACTTTTATGAAGTTTTATCAAGAAAAAGATACTTTCTTAGACCCCTTACTGGTTTCCACACTTCCATCATGGCCAGAAAACATAGTGGCTAACATTTTGCGTCCTTAAACCTGTTTGTTTCATGACCCAGGATGTGGTGCATCTGGTAAGTGTTTATACATGTTTAAGATGTGTGTGTGTTCTGCTACTGTTGGGTGGGGACCGTGTAAAGAGCCTTTAGACCTGGTTAGTTCCAATGCTGTGGGTTCTCTGTCTTTTGCTGACCTCTGCTCCTTGGTTGTGTTGATTACTGACAGATGCCAAAGTCTGCAACTCTAACTGTAGATTTGTGGATTTCTCTCCTTAGTTTTATCAGTTATTGTTTCCTATATTTTGAAGTCCTGTTTTAGATACTCGTGCAGTTAGGCCTATATTGTCTTAGTGAAGTAGCCCTTTTATCATTATATGATCTTAGTCCTCACAATTTTTCTTTCTTTGAGTTAATATAGCTGACTTCATTTTTTTCCTTCTTATTTCTTTTGTTTTCCTTCTCCATTCCTCCTGTTTTCTCTTTTTTTCCTGCTTCTGCTCATCCTTGTGTGGAATGTATCCTAAGGCCTTGCACATGCCCATCAAGTGCTCTACCAGTGACCCACATCCCAGGCCCTCCACCACTTTTTCTTTCCTTCATCACTCTTTGTGTCTACATGGTGTCTTTTTTCCAGGGTTTTTTTATTGTTGTCATTTTGTTTTTACTTTAAACATATCTCTACCACATATATATGAAGTGATCTGATCACCAACACTGAATGTTAATTCATTTTGACAAAGGTTATAGGTTATATCAACTAAAAGAGACTGTCAAAATGAATTATCTTAGGTTATGGGTTACCAGGTGTTACTATTGGTTTTGTGCTGTTTTGTTTGCAACATTTACATTGAATATATAATCACTGGTAGGTTTGGGTTTCAATTTTAGTTAGTTTTCTTGTCATGCCTCTGGTTTTGGGAGCTTGGGGCAAATTTTGAGATAGGATGTTTTTATGTGACTTTAAATTTATTATCCTCCTGCCTTTTTGCTGAGAAAGCAAACTAGTCTTTTGTGTGTATGTCTACTGGGAACTTGTGCTTGTACTTGCTAGGCAAGTGTTCTACTATTGAGGAACTTTCCTAGCCCTTGGTTTTTAAAGACAGGGTCTTCCTGCCTCCACCTTCTGAGGGCTGGGATTACAGCATGTGCTACTCCACCTGGCTAAAAATAGATTATTTAGTTATATAGTTACCCAGATAGTTACATCTACTGCTTTTTATTTGTTCTTTAAATATGGACATCATTTTTCTTTTATTTGAAGAACTTTCTGGTTAATTTATGTTAAGGTCAGTTTGTTTAAGTAGATTCTCTGCTTTTGTCTTATTGGTTGTCTGTTCTTTCTTCCTGGAGGATTTTTTTTTTATTGGATATAAAACCTCAGGTTATGGGCTGCCAGGTGTTATTGGTGTTTTTGTTCTGTTTTCTTTAGCACTTTAAAATGTTTGCCTCAAGACACCTGACCTCTGTAGTTTCTGTTGACAAAGCCACAGTCATTTAAACTGTTTTTCCTGAACATTCCAGAAATCTCCCTGCATTGTTGCTGTCTGCTTTTAGGGATTTTTTTTAAATTTATGTTTGGCTTTTAGAAGTTTAGGAATAGATTTTTATTTTTTGATCTTTGCCAAATTTGTGAAGTGTTTGCCCATTATTCCTTCAATTTCCTTTCCAGCATGGTAGCTTCTCTTAACTGATACTCCAGTATAATGATATATATATATATATATTAATAAATAAAGCTTGCCTGAAAATCAGAAGGTAACTCTAAGCCACTAGAGGCCAGGCAGTGGTGTCACACACCTTTAATCCCAGGATTTGGGAGACAGAGGCAGATGGATCTCTGTGAGTTCAAGGTTACCCTGGGCTACACAAGATCAATGCAGAAACAGATCCAGGTGGTGGTGGTGGCTCATACCTTTAATCCCAGTACTATGGAGTCACACACCTTTAATCCCTGCACTAGAGGGGAATATAAGACAGGAGGAGACAGAGGCTCAGAGCTCAGTCTGCAGTCACTCAGCCTTGGTAGAGGTAAGACTTTGCTAGTAGCTTGGCTGTTTTGCTTTTCTTATCTTCAACTTGAACCCTAATATTTGTGTCTGGGTTTTTCTTATTTTTTCTACACTCCAGCAGCAACAGTGCTTAAGCTTCTTAAACCGTTGTCCATAAAACTCCCTCCCTCCTTCCTTCTGCTCCTTCTATCCTTCTTCCCAGCCTTGCCTATTTGCTTGTTCTAGCAGGAAATGGCGTCCTTAGACTTAACTGTAAGTCCTGACCCACCTTAGGTGTGTGATTCGAGTCTCAGTTCAGTTTTCAAAGGCTATGTGGAGATGTCAACATCTGTCCTCTGAATCGCTCAAGCCAGTCTTGAAAATATTCTGGACTTCAGTTTATAGAGGTTTGGGTGTGCTGTTTCAGGTCAGACATACACTCCCAGAGTGTTGTTCAGGAACCAGGACTTGATAGATAACCTTAGGAGACCCCTTTGTGGACATCCTCATATTTGCAACACTTCCGAGTCTGGCTTCCCAATTTTCCCAATATAAATGATAAAAATGTAAGTGAAAGGTGTCCCTTCTTGGGAAACAATGTGCAATTGTATCAGTCATCAGGGAAATACAAATTAAAACCAGAATGAGATACTACTACACAGTCGTGCATCTCCTAGAGTGAGATACTGCTGCACGGTCGTGCATCTCCTAGAGTGAGATACTGCTGCACAGTCGTGCATCTCCTAGAATGCCCTCTATATCTGTGTGTCTACACATCTCCTAAGTCATTTAAAATTGTTCAGTGCTTAAGGACTTACCTAGGTAATAAAAAGCAGTTGAATATCCACTCGTTGCTTATGGGATTGTGAAAATAGTACTGCCACTTTGGAAAGCAGACTTTACATCGTTAAACATAAAGTTATTTTATGATTTGTTCATGCCATTTGAGGATATTTACCCAGGGGCATGAAAATACTTCCACTATAAAATTGTGTATAGCGTTTTTAAAAAATCATTTATTTTATGTATATGAGTGCTCTATCTGCATGTACACCTACACACCAGAAGAGAGTTTCAGATTCTACTATAGATGGCTGTGAGCCACTATGTGGTTGCTGGGAATTGACCTCAGGATCACTGGGAAAGCATCCAGTGCTATTAACCACTGAGCCATCTCTTCAGCATCCTCTTTTCTTTCCTTTTCTTTTTTTTTTTTGTTAAACAGTCACACGCACCAAAAACAAAAAAAAAAAAAACCAAAGTTGGACTGTTCATCCCTCACATGGAGACTGGGTAGACATATTGTACTGTATTTACATAATTATTATTTTATGCTAGTATTTTTAGAGATATTTTATAGGTTTTATGTAACTAAACCTATTGTTCTTTAGTGATTTTCACATTTTGATATCATAATTAGAAAGGCTTTATTCATATTTTTCATTTTGGCTTCTACTTTTGTTTGTGACTTAATTTTTACATTAAATGCTAAATAGATTAAGGCATTTATTTGATGTCACCTGGGCAAGCTTTCATGCCTTCTGGGTAAATATCTCCAAACATATGTGAGATAACATATGTTACTTCTGAGATTGTGTGACCTTGCCTGATATTATATTTAATATTTGCAAATTAAATTCGGAAATTTTTATATATGTACAAGTCTGTTAATAAGCTTAAGATCTATGTCACTCAGTAAATTTCAGGATACTGATAAGTGTCATACATTTTATTATATTTAATCCTATAATTTTTGTTGTTAGCCTTTTCTTTTTCATTTTGGTAAAGATGCTTTTTATTTATGTATTTTTTGGTGTGGTGTTGGCATTTGGTCTTGGGCTTGTGCTTCATGCCCTCTAACACTAGCACCTTCACTAAAGCCTCAGGTAGTATTAGTGTTGTTTGCTGTGTTTGTTAAGATAGGTTCTGACTCTGTAGGCCAGGCTGGCCTGGAACTTAGAGATGTGCCTGCCTCTGCCTCTTGAGCGCTGGGACTGAAGGTGTACAACACCACACTCAGCCCCAAAATATTATTTTTAGGTTGTCCTTTATTTCCAATATCACTTTATATGATTTTATGTTTAATTTAAATATAGTTCAGCAAAGGAAAATTTGGGGCATACATATCAAAATTTTGATTGTCTCGATTTGCACTGTGAGGTTAATAGTAAAGTTATGCTTAAGTATACTGTTCACTGAAGTCTCTCCTCGGGCCTAAAGGACCTATAGGGTGAAGCTTATCTTCAAGAATCTGACCTGTAGTTTTGTGTTGTTCCTAGAGTTATTTATTAAATAATCAATATTTAAAATGTGTGGATCTTTGGGACTAGAAACTACTAAGATGTACTTTTAAATCTTTTATTTATTTTTTAATATTTTATTTATTTATTTTTGGGTTTTTGAGACAGAGTTTCTCTGTGTAGCCCTGGCTGTGTAGATCAGACTATCCTCAAACTCAGAGAGATCTGCCTACCTCTGCCTCCTGAGTGCTGGGATCAAAGGTGTGCACCACCACCATCTGGCTCTTGTATTTTTTAAAGATTTTATTTAACTTTATGTACATGAGTCTTTTATCTGCACGGATGTAAGTACAACCCTGTGTGTGCAGTGCCTGTGAAAGCCAGAAGGTGGTGTCAGACCCTTTGGAACTGGAGTTATGAGCAGTGAGCTGGGAACTGAACCTAGGCTCACTGAAAGAGCAATGAGTGCTCTTTTTAACCCCCAAATCCTCTCTCTAGCCCCCAGGTCTTTTGTTAAAAGACTTCTGCCCTCTTCTGCTCACTATCCTGAGGATGAATTTTATGAGCCATTGCTTAAAACTGGCTATTTACAGTCCTATAAAAGTTCATCTGAAAACGAGATTACATAACACTGTATAGTGTTACGTAAACTTTTTCCTTCTTTCTTCAGTTACTATCTCACAAATTGCTACTGAAACAAAAACAACAGATAAAAGAATGTTAGGATTCAAGCTTGGTTACTTTCAATACTGATATTATATTTTTACAGTCTGTCTCACTGCCATCTAGTATAATTAAAGTATGGATTGACCATATTTATAATAAAGTAGTTATTAAATTTCACCTATGCAAAAAGACGAATTCATATTAATATTGTTCTCACATTGTTATTTTTGTGTGTTCTCCATTTTGCTTCTTCAAGAAGGCTAATCTTTGGCTAGGAGTATTTTTTATTTTATTTAGTAGTATTCTATTTATTTTTTATAATACTCTTAGTTTAATCTCTTATACATAGTTGCCATTTTATTGTCATCAGTAATGTTAAATGAAATAAACCAGTCATAAAGAAGTAAAATTCATGAAGAGGTTAACTGAAATCAAAATCTTAGAAAATAGGATGGAAGTTGTCAATAGTTTAGGAGAGAAAAAAAACGAGAGTTGTTCACTGGGACAAGGTTTCAGTTTTGCATGATGGTCTAGAGATCTGCTGTACAACAAGAATATAGTTTTGTTATTCTCTGATTCATTGCTCTTCCAAGATACCCAAGGCTTAACAAGGAAAAATGGCTTATACATTTTTGGAGACTCCAATGGACAATCTTAATTATAATCTGCTTGGATTGAGAAACATCTATAAGATTAGGAAAGCATACTTTTGAATATGTCTGGAAGGTATTTCCAGTATTGATTAGATTAGGAGGATGCTAACCTAATGAATGGATTCGTAATCTGATGACATTTATTAGAAGGTGGTAAGAAATTGGAGGTAGGGTCTAGTTGGAGGAGGTAAAGCCCTGTGAATTGTGGATGGATGTTATTTTGTGCCCAATTGTCTTCTTGGGAGGAAGTAGAGTGCTGCTGCTAGGAGCCAACCTGTCTCTTTCTGTTATGAAAAAGTCTCTTAATAATTAACTATTTAAATGCCATATTCCCCAGATCTCTGAGCAGTTGAAGACTGTTTACCAGGTGTAGATGAGTTATAACTACAGTATAGAGTCTGCCTGGAGAGCTGGGTCCAAGCTTGACTGCACTGGCTCTCAACTTAACAGGAAAAGCAGGGTCGGATTAAATATACCGTATTTTTGTAAGAGACTTAAAAGTAATACCAGTTTAAAACATGAGACTTACTGCTTTTGTAGTCTGAAATGAGATTCAGTGAACAGACGATTGTAACATTTAATATAGATGCATTTAAGTTACATGTATGAACACACTCACAGAGTGAACAGGAATTGGATGAAGTGGATGCTCTTGGTGGGCTCTACCAAAGGCATGCCACTGTGCAAAAAACACATGCAACAGAGTCAGTAAGAGGAATTTAGAGACAAAAACATAAGTAAACTGGGGAACCAGGCAAGGAATACCTCAGTAAAGATGGCAGAACTTGGTCACCTGACCTGACTCTCAGTTAAGATGGCGGCGAAATCACCTGACCTCAGTTAAGATGGTGGTAAGGTCACCTGATCTCCGTCAATATGGCAGCAGACACATGTTGTATGGAAGAGAGACCTAGAAGTGTCATCCGCCCTGTTGCCAAGCTGCTGCAGTGGGGAGCAAACACCTCGTGGATCTGACCAATCTTGTGGGCAGCAGTAGTAGTGGCAGGGACAGTTTGAGGAAAAGTGGAGCCAGCAGGACACCAGCAGAGTGAGCATTACATTAATCCCCTATAAAATCAAAATAAAATAAAGTAAACAGATCACATTCTTCCAACATATAATGGCACAGAATATACATTACCATTTCAAAACATAGGGAAGGGAGCATAATGAAGTACTGGACTAAAGCTAGACTGAAAAACAGCTGGGCAAACTCCAAACTCTGCATCTCCATGTCTGATGTCAAAGTGCTCTTCAGATTTCTTTCAGGTTTGTTGACTACAAGCCACTTCTCTCTCTTGGGCTGGTTCCACTCCCTGTTAGCAGCTCTCCTCTGCAGGCATCCAACAACTCTGGTGTCTCCAGTGTCTTGGGTTCTCCAAGACAATCCAGGCTTCTCCTTCACAGCTTCACACAGTGGCCCCTCTAGGCCTCCAGTCAGGGACACCCCTGACACATGCCTGGCCTCAGCAGCTCTCCTTAGTCATGGAGGCAAATTCCATAGCCCCTTTCTTGAAGCTGCCAAGTTCTGCTGCTTTCTGGGTCTGAAACATGGTCCCCTTTTTCAATTACTTCTTCACCAGCTTTATGTTTCTATGATTTCCCATTACTGTTTATGGTTGGCTGTCCTGGAACTTACACTGTAGATCAGGCTGGCCTCACACTCAGAGATCCACCTGCCTCTGCCACCTGGTGCTGGGATTAAGGTGTGTGCCACCACACCTGGCTCTGAGCGTTTCTTTCTTTTTCATAAATTGAAAGCTTAGCTGGATGGAATCTTGCCCTGAGGACACCCCTCCCTTTATTCTAGTTCTTTATCCATTTATCTTCCTGAACCCAGGATTTAGCTCTATTCCACTTCCTGGTGCCCTTTTCTCAATCTGTACATTTTGTATTTTTATTTGCTCAGCTTGCTCTGTTTCATTATAAATCTTTATAAGCATAAGCACTAATAACCACACGATAGTCTAGACTAGGCTGCTTTGAGATTTTCTCTGTCAAAGAATTAATCCAAATCTCTTAACTTTGGTTTCAGGCAGACTCTTCAGAGATGGGCAAAAGGCAGCCACATTCTTCACCAAAATATCACAAGAATGATATCTAGGCCACATATTAATATACTTTTCCTCTGAAACCACTTGAGCCAGCCCCCACAGTTGAAATAACTCAGCATCACTGTCTTCCATGCTGCTACTACTATGGCCTACTAAGCAGTGCTTAAAGCATTCCATTGCGTTCCTAATCCAAAGTATCAAAGTCCAAATTCTTGCAAATAAAAATATACTCAGGCCTATCACAACAATACCCCAATCCCAGTACAAACGTCTATTGCTGTGAAGAAACTCTGTGACCATCCATGACAACTGTTATAAAGGAAAACATTTAGTTAATGTGGCAGCTTACATTTTCAGAAATCTAATCCATTATCATCACGGTGCTGTGCAGACACACATGGTGCTGGAGAAGGAGCTGTTTCATGTTGATTTGTAGGCAACAGAAATAGACTGACACACTGGACAGTATCTTGAGCATAGGCGACCTCAAAGCCTACCCCACAGTGACTGTGCTTCTTCCAAAAAGACCACACCTATGTCAACAAGGCCATACCTCCTAATTGTGCCACTCCCTTTAGGGGCCATTTTCTTTCAAACCACCACAGACCATTTCTTGAGAAAGTTCTACTCCATTCCAAAAGGCTTAAATTAGAATTTTAAAATGTTTTCTTAGATATTTCTATGTAAGTGTTCTGCCGATACCTCAGAGACAGATTTTGCCCACACCAAACCTAGGTTGTCATACCCCTCTGCCCACTCTGCTAAGCTTCTGTCCATAGAGACCTTTCTGGTTCTCTTCTCTCCCTCACCTTTCACTAGTCAGCAGACCCTGCCAGTATTTCATCTTACATCCCTTCCATCCAGTTGCCTCCACCTTTAGATCAAACTACTTTTGATTTGAACCCTTGTTAAAAGTACCAAATTAGGCTGTTTATCGTCCCTGTCCTCTTCTCTCTTGTGTCTTTTCCTCTTTTTCTCTCCCTATTCTACATTTCTGAACCATCAAACCTTCCATTCCTTATGCCACTTTTCTGTTCAAAGCAAACAAAAGCAAAATAGTCTGGTGCTGGACAAGTCCGTATTCTGTCAATTATGTTTTAAATAAACGCTGATTGGCCAGTAACCAAGCAGGAAGTATAGGCAGGACAACCAGGCAGGAAGTAGAGGCGGGGCAATGAGAACAGGAGTATTCTGAGAAAAAGGAAGCTTTTTCCCAGTCCTGTCCAGACACCAAAGAAGCAGGATGTAATCCGCCTTGCTGAAAAAAGTACTGAGCCATGTGGCTAACATATACTAGAATAATGGGTTAATATAAGTTATAAGGGTTAATAAGAAGCCTGAGCTAATGGGCCAGTTTATAACTTATATAGACCTGTGTGTGATTTTCTTTGAGGCTTACCGGCTGTGGGAACTGGGGAGGGCAGGAACCCCAACAAGCAGGCCCTCATGTTACAATAGTCTTTAAATGTAACCTATATTCCCATGTCCTTTAGACCCGCTCCCTCTCCAGCCTGACCTCTCACAGTATTCCCTGTTCCTGTTCATCTTGTAGCTTACTAGTCACTAGTTACTGCTTAACCAATATATGTCAGACCCTACCCCCAGTTTTATAATTCCACTTCCACTGATTCTTCTGATTCTGCAAGATCCCTTTTCTGACTCAGTTACCTATCTTTCTGTAAGACGTAATTAGAAAAATTGCAGCAACAAAACACTTCCCAAGAAGCCTTTTAGGTCTCTCCTCAATCCTAAAATTGAAACTACCAGCATAGGCCAATAATCGTTCCATTGCTGGTTTTTAAAAATTTTGACAAATATACATAATAGAAAAATAACCATTTTTGTAGGCAGATGTTTCCCTAACCCAACTGCCTGCTCCTAAATAACCAAATGGAAACTTAATATTATTTATAAATGCTCTGCCCATAGCTCAGACTTGTTACTAGCTAACTCTTACACTTAAATAACCCATATTTCTTATCTGCGCTCTGCCATGTGGCTTGGTACCTTTTCTCAGTATGGCATTCCCATCTTGCTTCTCTGCATTGCTGGTAACTCTTCTGACTCCACCCTTCTTTCTCCCAGCATTCTCAGTTTGGCTGTTTTGTCTATACTTTTTGGCTGGTTACCAGCCAGCCACCATTTTATTAAACCAATTTGAGTGACAAGTAGTGTACAAAGGGAGTATCCCACAGCACATTTTAATAATTCTGAGTGTGCAACTCATTGGCATTAAGTATATTCACATTGTTGTGAATATACTTGTGACCTGTATACTCATGCTTATAATTTTTTATGGCTATTGTTGTCACCTCTAGATTGTAAACAAAGATTTGGCCTCTGCTGGGGATCTAACTGAGGAGTGGTGTACTTGTCTATTCATGTACGTCCCAGATTTATCTCCCAGCACCTCAAAATGATTTAAAATAAATGTGTTTGTGTGCTAACCTTAAAATTAATTTTAAAAGCTTGTCCTTGTTTACAAGCATTTGATTAGCATTGATGGACATGCGTATATCATGATATAGGATAGCTTTCTTTATGTGTCCTGAGAGCAGATTGCATATATCCAGTTTCTATCTTTATATTTCTTCTCTAACTGGCTTTTGTTTTTCTGATTCTTTTTAAAGTTCTTAGCTTAGTTTCTTTTATCATGAGTTTTCTTTACCCTAAACCTAGGTTTTTGCTGCTAATATTTAGTCTATAAATATGCCAGTGAAATGGAGCATATTTTCTCAAAGCACATAATACAACCTCAGCTGAAATAAGCTAACACTTCAGCTTGTTTACTGTTTTGTCAGAGTTGTGTCTTGTGCTAAATTACTTCTCTTTACTGTAGGGTAAGCACTGCTTGCTGGATGTCGTAAGCTATGCTTTGACAGTAACACTGACTTCCCAAAGATCAATTCCAGAATTGTTTCTCTCTCCCAAGTGTTCTCTTCTTGCCTCTCGTGTATAATCAGACTAGCATACACTCTTGAACACTGTAGAGTCTGGAAGTCCTTTGTGATCCTAACGCTCATATTTTGCAAATAAAAATCTTGTTAATAATGCCCAAGGTTCTAGTCTGTAAGAGACAGAAGAGCTGTCACTCAAAGATAACTCTTGGTGCTGAGTCTATGAAAGGAACTGTGTCTTCCCCTTCTGAGTGCTGAAGGATCCTGTGTTTATCATCTAAGACAATGGTTCTCAACCTTCCTAATGCTGTGACCCTTTAATGCAGTTCCTCATTTATGGTAACCCCGACCATAAAATTATTTCTTTGCTACTTCATAGCTGTAATTTTGTTATGGTTATGAGTCATAATAAATAATTTAAATAAATATCTGATATGCAGGGTCTCTGATATCCAACCCCTCCCACAGGTTGAGAACCACTGATCTAATCTAAGATGTACCAAGAGTTAAAGAAAGATAACCCTCAAAATGCACGTTTGTATTTTGTGTTGCCAGGGGGTGGAGCCAAGATCTCTGGGAACTGTTGAGAGAGGATGCTCGCTTTGCCCGGTACAGGTACCTAGGAGGCTTTTGACGAACTCTAGTTATTGACTCAGCAAATTTAAGCTTTAAGTGTCTTTCTCAGAGATAATGGTAATGTAAGGTTAGGGCCTGTTTCACATGCAGAAAAGGGTGGAAGGCTTCTGGTTCTGTGCACATTTGCCTACCCACATTTTAGGAGCAAAGTGAACTTATAGAGCAGTTCTGTATGCCTCCCTCTTTCTCCACTCTTTATTCATCCTCCTAAACCAAGATGTGAGAAAATCAAGCATCAGGAATGATAAGGTAAAACACTTGTGCAGAATGAGAGCGTGGGCTCATGCAGGTGTAAAGTGGGCAAGGTGGTTAACTGTGGGCGCTTGTTCTGTCTCCCAGTAAGCACATTTTAAAAGAGTTTATTCTTGTATTTTTTTTCCTGATTGATGTAGCTGTGCAACCCTAATGGAGTCTTTTTCTCTTGCTACCTTCTTGATAAGGGAATACAGCTAGCATTGTAGGAGTTGAATGTCCTACAGGAATGGCCTTCATAGCTTCAGAATAGTGTGGCCTCTTTCTTCAGTGTGCCATTCTATTTTAAATAGTGACATCTTTGTGCCTGATCTCTCACATGTGTAAATGGGAAGAATAGTAATATCTGCCTTTTACAGCTGCTAGAAACACTATGAATATACAAAACAGAGCTGATCTGACATTGTAAGCAACTGAAATTATTAGCTGATTTAATAATATTTTCCACAGCTGTTCCTCCTACAATTAAATGTATTTCTCATATGTGTATGTATATATTCCATATATATTTGGAAATGTACATAAACCTTCCTTCTTAGTTTATGTAATTGAAGAGCCTTCTTTCAATTTCAGACAACTTAATGGAAACAAAATGTAAACAAGGAAAAACTGGGTGATTTAACTTCCTCAGTCTTTGGAGGGTAGAGTTCCTTCCCTTTGGTGAGTAAACTTGTTTTCCCATCACGTTGCAGGTGGTATGCAAGATTACAATTATGTGTGGGCCAACTGTTTTGAGATCACATTAGAATTATCTTGTTGTAAGTACCCACCTGCTTCTCAGCTTCGACAAGAGTGGGAGAATAATCGAGAGTCTTTGATCACATTGATTGAAAAGGTAAAAATTGCTGCCTGGAAGGTTGGGATTTAGAAATAATGGGCTAAATAAGGGGAAAATTTGAATGCACAAGAATAACAATCCAAATAACTTGTTCTTTATCTTGTGTGTTTTAATATTGTAGATTATCTCTAGAAATTATTAGTATGTAATCTATAAGAGTACATTAGGAATCACCTTTTCTATCCCCATGTCCAACCCTAGCTCTGTGCTACACGGAAGCTTCCTTTGCCAGTCTTAGAACACTTTTACAAATGGATATAATTGGCCAAACTTGTACTGGGGGTTTGTGGGAAAGCTCAGTAGTAGAAGGAGTGTTTGCCACAAGTGAAGCCTTAAATTCAATTTCTGGTACCAAGAAAACCCTATAAATTTGTACTATCAGCTTGACAATGCCATTTGTTCATATTTTCTAGAGACCTTTATCACTATATGAACTGTGGACATCAGTTTAACGTAATTATCAGAAAAGCTCATACAACTATTGACTATGCCAGAAATTATAGTTTGCAGAAAAATTAGAAGCTTGGCTTCAAAAAGAGGAAACTTCAAAAATGCTTCAGGACTATAGAAATTTTTACAGTTTAAATTTAAGAATTTAGTGATGGGGCTGGAGAGATGACTCAGTGTAAGAGCCATGGCTGTTCTTGCAGAGGACCTAGGTTTGGTTCCCAGCACCAACATGGTAATTCTCAACCAACTGTAATTTGAGTTAATTCAAGGGATTAAACATGTTTTTCTGGCCTCCGTGGGGTACCAGGCACATTTGTGGTGCACATACATACGTGCAGACCACACACAAAAAATTTTTTTTCAAAATTCTTTAAAATAAAAAGAATTTTTACTTGGTATATATTTTGTTTCAACTTCAGGGTTTAAAAAATACTTTGGAAGTCAGGTGTTGGTGGCACATACCTTTAATTCCAGTACTCAGGTGACAGAGGCAGGCAGATCTCAGTGAGTTTGAAGCCAGTTGGTCTACAGAGTGAGTTCTAGGACAGACAGGACTGTTTCACAGAGAAACCCTGTCTTGAAAAACCAAAATATAAAAAAATACTTTGGCTCCTGGACATGGTGGTGCACACTTTTAATCCCAGCACTCCAGAGGCAGATGAAGGTGGATCTCTATGAATTTGAGGCCATCCTGGTCACTATAAAGAGTTTCGGGCAAGCCAGAGCTATGTAATGAGACCCTGTCCCAAAAATAAAAATAAAAATTGGAAACTAGTATAATAGTCTATTTAGAAACTCTAGCATCACACTGATTTCTCTACCTTTTGATTTTTGTCGTTTAGGTCCACATTGGAATTAAAGGATTTGTTAAAGATTCAGTAACAGGAGCTGGGTTAGAGAATGCAACCATCTCAGTGGCTGGTATTAATCATAATATCACAACTGGAAGATTTGGTGATTTCCATAGATTGCTTGTTCCTGGAATTTACAATCTTACAGCAGTTTCAACTGGGTAAAGGTTTTAAACCTGACTCTTAATTACAATGCCAAGCCTCTCTTTAAGACAGAAGGACTAGCTAAATGCTACTCATCGAATGTGGCTTCTGTTTTTCCTTGTTCCCTGATGCTTTGGTCCTTCAATAATGAGAAAGTACATCACAGGTGTTTTGTTATAGTCCACCCGTGTGAAGCATAATCATAACACTGGGAGGAAGAATAATTGGAAAAGCTCTACAGGAGACTCGGCTGCTGGAAGCATTGCTTAGCTAATTGAACCCGAGTAGAGGCAGCCAGGCTCTGTAGACAGAATTTGAAGGCCTGTCTTCATAGCTTTCTGATACATTAAAGCCAGGGGTTTTTCACCTGTGCAAATCTTACTGCACACTCACCTCATAGGAATTTTATTGCTAATAAAATTAATTCTGAGCTTCTGTAATGGGAGGAAAATGGGACTGCTAGTCTGACAATGCAAAGATGGATAGCACGAGTTACGTGGGATAATTTGAATATCACAGCTTTTTTTTTTGCAAACAGTCTAGTGTGTGATACATGGGAAGCTTTGTGAGAGAAATAACTCTTTAAAGACTTACTCCAATATTTCTGTGAAAAAACATTCTAAGATGGCTAAATTTATACATTTGTCTTAGTTTAGTTTTGAGTTTTGATAGATCATTAAGTGCAGAAGTATGGAAAAAGGTCGTTGTGTTTTTATAATGCTAAAATGTTGTGTGTCTTAAATCCATTCCACCTCCATTTCCAATGTTTTAAGGTATATGCCACTGGCTATTAATAATATACTGGTGAAAGAAGGACCAGCCACAGAGATGGATTTTCCTCTTCAACCAACTGTGACTTCAGTAATTCCTGACTCAACTGAGGCTGTAGCAACTCCTGACACAGTTTCTGTCCCTAATATTCCTGCTGGAACACCATCCTCCCATCAGCCAATCCAGCCTAAAGACTTTCACCACCACCATTTCCCTGATATGGAAATCTTCTTGAGAAGATTTGCCAATGAATATCCTAATATCACTCGTCTTTATTCACTGGGAAAATCAGTGGAGTCAAGAGAACTGTATGTGATGGAGATATCTGATAACCCAGGTGTTCATGAACCAGGTAATTCGATGGCCTTACACATGGTTTCAGGAGTGCCTCTCAAAGTTGTATCACTGTGCTTTGTCTAGAAATGTCATCTGTACACTGTGTGACTTCAATTAAGAACACATAGTCAAAAAAGAACATAGAGCCAAATATGTTCCCGGAAGAGAAAATCCATTTGCTAATCTACATCTGCATGGTATTAGTGTATTCATAGATTGGATTCATTCAGCTGAGTCCAGTTTGGCACATGGATATACATTTATGTGGATTAGAAAGATATATATGTGATATGCAGATATATATGCTTTGAGCCTACCAGAGATATATTCTTGTAAGGAAGCTACAATATGTTTATGTAGCTATTTCTTGATGTTGGCTAATATATATTCACTTAATATTTTGGTTTATGATTTTTATATAAGGGGAAAAACCAGACTTCATGTTAACTGAAGAAGAAAAAAAGTCTTTCATGTAATTATTTGTTTTCAGGGGAGCCAGAATTTAAGTATATTGGAAATATGCATGGAAACGAAGTGGTTGGAAGAGAACTCCTATTAAACCTCATCGAATACCTTTGCAAGAACTTCGGAACAGACCCTGAAGTAACAGATTTGGTTCGCAGCACTAGAATTCACCTTATGCCATCCATGAACCCTGATGGGTATGAAAAGTCCCAGGAAGGTAAAGCAGAGCTGATTGGTAAAGCCTAATCTGTTGGCTGTTGTACAGCATGCTTATTTTGGAAAAGAGAAGACATTAAACTTTATTTTCATGATTTGTGAGTGGTTTTAGCTTTTATGTACTTGGCAAATAGGGAAGACTTTTCATTATATGATGAAACTTACGTATATAATGTGTGTGTGTGTGTGTGTGTGTGTGTGTGTGTGGTGTGTGTGTGGTATGTGTACACTAGTATGCTTGTGGAAGGTAGAGGTTGATATTGGGTTCTTATTCAATTGTTCTCGTTTTCGAGAACCTGAAATTGGATTCAGATCAACTTGCAGGTCAGTGAGCTCCAGGGATCTGCCTAACTCTGCCCCCTAGCGCTGGATTACAGATGCACATTCAATGCCTAGCTTTTTAATGTAGGTGCCCAGGGGCCTAACAGGTCTTTCAGCTCTTAAATCAAGATGTGGGATTCTTTTTGGTTTTGCATTTCTGTAGTGGTTATTTGTCTTCATCAAGGTTCTCTAGAGGAACAGAACTGATAGAGAGAGAGAGAGAGAGCATATTAGAAACTGGTCAGTTCAACAATGACTGTGTACATTAGAGAACCAGAGAACTTGGTAACTGCTGTTCAGAACAAGACGCTGGAAGCCTCAAAACAAGTAACCAATGACTTTGTCCAAGGCCAAAGCCCAGGCAGCTTCCTGGAGTCATGCAAGCCGCTAGTCTGAGGTCCACAGCTGACTGGAGCAGCAGTGGATGCACTTGTCAGGAAGAAGGGAGCTGGCAGGTGCTAGCTTGCTTCCTCCTTCCCGTATTCTGTGCTATGTGGATCCTCCAGCCTATTGGACGGTAGCACACATGTTCAAGGCCAGTCTTTTTAATCATACTGCTCCATGTATGTGTAACACCCTGGAAGGCATACCCCACAGTGTGCTTTCCTAATCTTGTAGGTGTCTAGATCCAGTCAAGTTGACAAGCAAGATTAACCATCATTTATTAAAAATAATGGAACATTTTATAAATTGTTTCTTTTTTAACAGTTCTTATTAAGTTATTATATTTGTAACCTTATTTTATCATTGGAAAATCACACCAGATAATAGTTGGAGCCAGCGTCTTCCATACTCATCCCTATTCCATGCCTGCTAAGTTACTGCTTTTTGTTTCCCTGCATCCCCTAGGCAAGCCCATGTCTCTGAGGCAGTGCTGAAAGGGCTGGGAGGACAGGTTTACATAGGCCACCTTCTACAGAACCCTAGAAGAGTAAGAATCCATTGTCTCTCAACTGTGATCCCATAGGAAACTTTTAAATAGTTTTTTCCCTTTAAAGGTTTGATAATTTTCATCTCAAATGAACTGCTAGTGGGTAGCTTAACAGGGAAAAATTAAATTTACTTATATCCAGAAACATGAGATTCATACAGATATAAGTCTCAAGGGAGAACTAAGCAGTCAACATTTCTATACACCTAAGCTAGGGGCTTGGGTCTGGAGGTGACTATGGGCTGTGGAAGTCTGAGGAGAGAATGTTCACAGCCAGCAAGGGTTGTCTTGTCAGGCAGATAAAGTCTGCTAGGTGACAACTATCTGTGATCATCTCTGGGCAAGGTGTCAGACCCCAATTTCTTTTATGTAAGGGATGGGCAAGGTGTCAGACCCCAATTTCTTTTATGTAAGGGATGGGCAAGGTGTCAGACCCCAATTTCTTTTATGTAAGGGATGGGCTTTCCTAGGCACAAGTGGGGTGTCGGGTAGAAAAGCTTTTTTTTTTTTTTTTTTATAAAAGGACAGCTTTGCTGAGCTATTCTGTCTCTGCAGTCCCTCTGTAGCCAACTTGAAGGATGTCCAACCATCCATTTCTGTGTGAGCCTTTGCTCTCCACAGCTGCTCCTAGCAGTGATCCCTGCGAGTGGAACAGGCACTGCAGTGTGGATGTGCAGACAGGATGGATAGCTCACACTGCACTGACATGGCTCTCACACAGACAGGCTCTGGTTGATCTTAGTGTGTTCAGGTTCTTGCTCCTCACTGTTGCCAGCATCACACATACTCCCCCACCCCTCACCCCCCCCACCCCCGTCACACACCTCCAACCCTCCTGAAGGAAGAACCAGGTCTCACCAGGGAGCCCCAGTCGGCTCTTCCTCACTTGCAGTTCTCTGGTTATGACAGCAGGTAGGCTCTTTGCTCATAGTAAGAATCCACACAATTTAAACTTGGGTTGGACCTTCTTCCTCTATTGGGTTAAACATCCAACAATGCTCTCTACTAATGGTACCTTTTTGTAACCATTTTAATGTCAGCATACCACAATTTTCTTTTTGTTGGTCTGTTTTTTCATGATAAAGTCCTGACAACTCAAGAGTTTGCTTATGCCATTTTGTGTTTCTTATTAACTCGAGCAATGCTTTAGTATCATTTGTGTAATTTGGATTTTTTTCCTTTCAAAGGATGAGCAGAGGACAAATGCTAAAGAGTAATGATCTACCTCTTTCCTTTATAGATCTAGAAGATGTTTGTTTTTTAATATACAGTGTAAAAAAAAAGATGCATTTTACTCACAGTGGGAATGGTAGCAATGGGCCTGATGTTCTTGTACTTTAAGATGGCTGAAGTTGTCTGTTTGGCATTAAAATGTAGTAAAACATGTCTTAAATTGTAATCTTTTGTCCTGCAGGAGATTCAATGAGTGTAGTTGGCAGAAACAACAGCAACAACTTTGACCTAAACCGAAATTTTCCAGACCAGTTTGTTCCGATCACAGATCCTACCCAACCAGAGACCATCGCTGTGATGAGCTGGGTGAAGGCCTATCCAT
This sequence comes from Dicrostonyx torquatus, assembly GCA_028555095.1. Classification (NCBI taxonomy): domain Eukaryota; kingdom Metazoa; phylum Chordata; class Mammalia; order Rodentia; family Cricetidae; genus Dicrostonyx; species Dicrostonyx torquatus. The sequence continues at coordinate 700,066 of JAQHUG010000387.1, read as the reverse complement.
TTGTGCTGTCAGCCAATCTGCATGGAGGTATGGCAGCTCTTTGTGGACTAAGTAGTTCTGAAAATCCTGCTGAAATTCTGTCTGCTTATAGTCCTAGGCTAGTCAAGTGAGTATTCTATGACTGCTTTGTGACAGGGAACAGTTAAAGCCTTTCCTTCTTGCTCTCTAGATCACTGTCCTCGCTGCACCCTTCCCCCCACACTCTTTCTTTCCTTTGTTGTTGTTATCCTTTTAAACAGGTCCTCACCAAGTACCCAGGCAGGCCTGGGGCTCACCATGCTGGCCTTGCCTTTCAGAGAACCTCCTCCTGCCTCTACCTCCTTAGTGCTAAGATCATAAGCAAACAGCAAGCCCAGCTTCCCCTCATCTTTCTTCCACCTTTTCCTCTCATTTTTAATTTTATTGTCATTTATTACTGTGTATATATGGTGTGTTTCAGTATGTACATGCTGTGGCGTGTGTGTGGAGGTCAGAGGACACCTTTCAGAGGTTGGTTCTCTCCTCCCACTGGATTTGAGGATCTAATTCAGGTTGTGAATTTGCCCACAAGTGCTTTTCTCCAACTAGGCCATCCCCTTCCCTTTTTTCCCCTTCCCACCATCCTTCTTTTCCCTTTCTTGCTCTTCTCTTTCCCCTATCACCTGCTCCCCTTTCTCTAACAGTTCTTCAAGTGTTTCATGTTTATTCGTTATACTGTTAACTAGGTACCATGCACTCTGCCATAAAAACCAAACACCGGCAGATCCAAATGTTCAGTCTTGTTCTCTCCTAAAGTCTCATAAATTCTTTTATGTAAGTATGGGTTTTTGACATTCTCTTATCTTCCACTTGTATTCTCTCTCTCTCTCTCTCTCTCTCTCTCTGTGTGTGTGTGTGTGCACAGATAGATAGATAGATAGATAGATAGATAGATAGATAGATAGATAGATAGATAGGCTTAACTGCAGCATGATGACTTCATTCTCATTGAGGATTTGAGACTATATATGTCAATATGATTCATCAGGAATGAGTCAGTTGAACAGAAAAAGGCCAGTATTAAGAAAAATACCATAGGTATATATCTGAGCTGAGTAACTGCCTAGCATGCATGGAACCCTGGAGTTCATGAACATCACCTCATAAACCTGGCATGGTGGCATATGTCTATAATTCCAGCACTCATGAAAGAGAAGCAGGAGGATCAGGAATTCAAGATCATCTTCAGCTACAATGCTAGTTGAAGGCAGCCTGGGATACATGAGAACTTGTCTCAAAACAAAACATCACAATGCCCAACTAGAGTTATGTGAATAGAGTGCAGTTATCAGGCCAGAGAAATGGCCCAGCAGGTATGGGCACATGCCAGGTTCCATCCCCGAACCTACATAGCGGAAGGTAAGAACGAACCTATTCCAGAAAAATTGCTTTCTGACTTCCACACATGCATGTTGATGCAGTAGAAAGCATAGTAAGTGGACACATGAGAACAGTATGACAAGCAGGAAAATAAAGGATTCGATCCTTTGACACAGATAGCTCAAAGCTTTGCCCTGAGACCCATGTTTACTATTTTCCTCCAGTAAAAGCATGAGGGGTAGCAGTGGTCTTTTGTGCTTGAAAGCATCCCTTTCTTGACCTTGAGTCACAGGGTCAGGGTACAACTCCATTGGAGTAATTAGACTATAAGGAAGTCTTAGAATTATTTTGTGTGGATCAGGCTGGCTCTGCTATCTGTAAGTTGCTTAACCTGTTTTAGATTCTATGTCCAAAATGAGGGATTAGTTGGACCTTAATGATCTGTTCTCATTTTAAAATTCAATGACCTTTAAAATGTAGTACTGAAAAAGTATCAAAATATACTTCATTTTTATGATCTGAATATCATCAAAGTACTTTACACATTCACTAAAATCTAGTGTGAAGCTACACAGCTCCAGCATGGCTGGTCTAGCTGTGCAGTTCCTTGAGCTGGGTAGACTTTGGGTCCGTTTAATTTCACCATGTGATATTTTTTAATTGCAACTTCTTTAAGACCTATTTAGTTAAGAGCACCTTTAGATTTTGTGCATGGGTATTATTTTCCCATTTGCTCACTTTGATTTTCAGTGGGGAAAGTAGTGGGGTTTTGTTGTTGTTGTTTGGTTGGCTTTTGTTTCTTTTTAACAGGCTTGGGGATTGGTACCAGGGCCATGTGCATGCTAGACAAGCCCTCGGCCATGGAGTCACATCCATTCCTAGTCTTTATTTTTCCTGTATGTAAAGATAATTGGCCTTGAAAGTCTCATGGATGTCCCTTCTGTCTTACTTTTTCTGCTGCTGTGATAAAGCACCCTGACAAACTCTACCTAAGGGAGAAGGGTTCATCTCAGCTCACAGTTCCAGGGCACAGTCCATTCTGGCCGGGAAGTCTCAGCAGCAGAAGTCTGAGGCAACCTCTCATTTAGGAAGTGGTGAATGGTCAGTGCTTGAGTCCAGCTAGTTTCCTCTGCTGTAGAGCCCAAGGAATGGTGCTGCTGTCCTGTGGGTCTTCCGGTTAGAATTAGCATAATCTAGATAATCCTTAAAGTATGCCTAGAGTCTAACCTAGTCTAAATAATGCTGCACAGGTATGTCAGAAGGCTTGCCCACCCGGATTGGTTCCAGATCCTGTCAAAGTCACAGTCAGCACAATTCTGAAAAGCTTGTATCATGTTACTGATACATTTTAAAACAGTTAATGGTGCCTTTTCCTGTTTCCCTTGTAGGTTCTTTGGTAGTTAACTATCCATTTGATGATAATGAACAAGGAGTTGCTACATACAGTAAATCACCAGATGATGCTGTGTTTCAACAAATAGCACTTTCTTATTCCAAGGTATGTTTGTGTTTGAACAGCAGATGCTGGAAAGTTAATTCAGAAAAACTACCTTAAAATAAAGCATTCATAGTCAGACAGTGATGGTGTACGCCTTTAATACCAGAGGGAGATGATCTCTGTGAGTTCCAGGCCAGCCTGCTCTACAGAGAAGTTCCAGGCAAGCCAGGGCTACACAGAGATAAAACCAAAATAATAATAATACATTAAAATAAAATAAAGCATTCAGGTCAAGTACTCTCTTAGCTAAGATACCCATGACGCTTTGCTTTTTCTTCTTTCTTCTTTATCCTGTTTCTCATCTCATTTTTGAACATCTATGTCTCTCCATTAGCTTTTAAACTCAAGCCATACATTTTCAACTATGGTTTTTTTGTTTGTTTGTTTTGTTTGTTCTCCCTTTTATTTATTCCTTTATCTCCTTTTTATTTATTATTTATTATCTCCTCTTTATTTATTCCTCTTAAATTTCATTTTGTTTTATGGGGGGAGGTTGCAGGTGCAGAGGGTGGATACAAAGGGTTGGGGAAGTGAATGGGATGCAGATGCATGACGTGAAAGACACAAAGAATGATATTCCTCAAATTGCTCCACACAATAGAAACAGAAGGAACACTGCCAAACTCTTTTTATGAGGCTATAGTTACCCTGATACTCAAACCACACAAAGACATTACTAAGAAAGGGAATTACAGACCAATCTTGGACTCACTCATGAACATTAATGCAAAAATACTCAAAAAAATAAATAACTGGCAAACCAAATCCAAGAACACACCAGAAAAATCATCCACCATGATCAAATCGGCTTCATCCCAGAGATTCAAGGATGGTTTAACATACAAAAATCTGTCATTATAATGCATCATATAAACAAACTGGGGGGAAAAAAACCATGTCATCATCTCATTAGATGCTGGAAAAGCCTTCAACAAAATCCATCCCTTTATGATAAAGGTCCTGGAGAGAGAGCAGGGATACAGGGAACATACTCAAATAATAAAGGCAATATACAGCAAGCCAACGGCCAATATCAAACTAAATGGAGAGAAAATCACAGTGATCCCACTGAAATCAGGAATAAGACAAGGTTGTCCACACTCTCCATATCTATTCAATATAGTTGTTGAAGTCTTAGCTAGAGCCATAAGACAACAAAAGGAGATTAAGGGGATATAAATCAGAAAAGAAGAAATCAAACTCTTACTATTTGCTGATGATATGATAGTTTATATATCCAAAAATTCTATCAAGGAATTTCTTTAATTCTTAAGGTAAAGTTTTACGACAATATAGAAAGGGTAAAGCCTCTGTGTTTTCTAAACTTTCTATAATAAGCACAATTACTTTTCCAATTAGAAATATTAAGATAGGAACTGGGAAAGCTGCACAGCTAGTAACAAGTATGATGACCTGTGTTCAGATCACCACCCCCCCATAACCCCAGCCCTGGGAAGGCAGACAGGAAGACTCCTGGAGTTCCCTAGCCAGCCTTGATGAATCCATGAGCTCCAAGCTCAAAAAATAAGGTGGAGAATGATTGGAGAGGACACTCTTCAATCTCTGTTCTCCACACACACTGGCATGATGAATTCCGCTGACATTTTTAATTACA
>JAQHUG010000387.1:681782-693151 GCA_028555095.1 Dicrostonyx torquatus | reverse complement strand
AGCAGCTTACATCCTGCTTCATAGATGGACTGCACGGGAATGCCAGGGAAGCTTCCTGCTTCCCAGACTTCCTCCTCGCCCTGCCTCTACTTCCTGTCTGGTTGACCCGCCCACACTTCCTACCTGGCCAATCAGCATTTATTTAAAACATGATTGAACAGACAAGTCTCCTGCACCATTATTACCACCTATAAAAATCAAAATTAATTGATCAGAGTTTTTTCACATATTCCCATCATATTTTGTACTCATTCACTCATTAATATTTTGTTGTTGTTGTTTGTTTGTTTTTTGAGGCAGGATTTCTCTGCATAATAGCCCTGACTGTCTTGGAACTCACTGTGTAGAACTCAAACTCACAGAGATTCACCTGCCTCTGCTTCCTAGTACTGGGATTAAAGGCATGCACCACAACGCCCACCTCAACAGTTTACCTTAGTTTTATTTCTTTGAACTACTAAACTTTTCTTTTTAATTTATCTTCTCCCTGTAGCCATATCTCTCAGTGATATTCCTAAGACTCTCGCACGCCCTTTGGTCATACCTGCTTTCCCAGTATCCAGTCCTCAGTAGTTAGCATTGACTTCATTTGGTTTCTTTAGCTGTGATAAAGACCATGACTAAAAGCAACTTAGGGAGGAAAAGGTTTATTTGGCATGCATATCCTGGGTCACAGTCCATTGAGGAAAACCAAGACAGGACTAAGGCAGGAACCTGGAGGTTGGAGCTGAAGTGGAAGCCATGGGGGAAATGCTGCTTACTGGTTTGCTCCTCATGGCTTGCTCAGCTGCTTTTTTATAGCCCCTGGGACCACCTGCCTATGGGGTGGCACTACCCACAGCAGTCTGAACCCTCCTACTTCAATCATTAACAACAACAAAAAGTGCCCTACAGACTTGCCTACGGCAGCCTGACTGAGGCATGTTCTTAGCTGGAGCTCCTCTTCCCGTCTTCCCAGACGTGGCTATGTTTATATTGAGTTGACAGAAAACAAGCAGCACAACCACCAGCTTTCTCCTCCATTGCATTCTTGCAGCTGTAACACAGAATAGCCACACAGCTGTGGCAGTCTGCTACAGTCTGCAGCCACCCACAAAGCACAGCTAAGCCCTCAGTCTGGGGTGGCAGTGTTTCACATTTTGCTCCTTGACCGCCAATTCATTTCCCACTGTGGTGATTCTAAGCCTTTCACCTGATTACGCGTTTTCTCAGTAGGTGACTTTGTGCTGAACAAAAGCAGAACTGCATAAACTGGTGTCAGTCAAGCAGATTCCATCTTCACAGCCATTTACGGGTGTCCTACCTGTCCTATCTTCCTTTTCTGAATCCACTGCATCCTGCCTTCACTAGAGTCTTGTGTCTATTGCTTTTGTCAATGGGGAGAAGGTCCTCTGTCTTTGTTCACAGTCTCCTTTTTCTTGGATAGTAAGCAACTTAGGTAAAAGAAAGGACTTACATAAGCCTTAATAAGCACCCGCAAAGCTGTCTCCCTGGAATTTTATCTTCATTCTTCTACATTTCTCCAGTATGAATAGTCTTGGGAGAGTTCTGAGTGACTAGACAGTGGTGGCTGTGTAGTCATCCTCTAGTATGTCTCCTCATCTGGTACAAGCAAACTTTGTAATTACCAAAATTTTACCTCTAGTACTAAGAAAGATCTTGGAAAAGTAATTAACTGAGTTAAAAACAGCAGGGCTGGCAAGATAGCTCAGCAGGCAAAGGGTGCTGGCTGCTAAACCTGGTGACCTGAGGTCAGTTCCTGGGATGGACCCAGATGGTGAAAGGAGAGAACCAACTTCCACAAGGTGTTCTCTGGTCTTCTCTATACATGCAAATAAGGAAATAGAAAACAGTAATAAGATGACTTGTCATGTACCCATCCCACTTTGCTCCATCAGGAGGGCTAGGCAGTGAGGAAGAGCTGAGGAAACCTGTAGAAGGAGACAGGTTATAGAGGTTGGTGTGGGAAGGTACAGAACAGTGAAGTGCAGGCCAAAGGATGGAGCCCAAGATGCTAAACAAGCAGTGGAGCAATTGAAAGCACTGAGATACTGAGAACAGATTTCAAAATGCACACATTTAAAGGATCTAGTATTGCCAAGTAGTGGTGGCACACGTCTTTAATCCCAGCACTACGGAGGCAGGGGCAGGCAAATCTGTTAGTTCAATGCGCCAGCCTGGTTTACAGAGCAAGCTCCAGGAGAAACCCAGTTTCAAAACAAAAAACAAACAAAAGGATCTGGCATGATCCAAAGGGATAGACACAGTTTAAAAGGATAGGTAGGCTAAAGGGGACTCTTAAACGCAGGGCTTCTGGAGGAGAAAGAAAGGGGAAAGAATTAAAGGGGCCTTCTGGCAATTTGTTTAAGAACAAGAAAAAGAAAAAGGGAAACATAGGGTTGTATGAGACAGAAAAGTACTGCAAAACCCAAAGCCCTGTAACCTCCCGCTTCCCAGCAGGGCGAGCGAATAAAACAACCTCATGCAAGTGTTGGACTTTGTTAGACTGGCAGAAATCATGTAAAAGAACCCCATAATAGAAAAATGAGCAGAGAGAAATATCCACGGAGAACAGTTGTAAGAGTTAGGAACTGGATTGTCACGTATATAAACAAGGAAACCCTCTTACTCCAAAAGGCAGTCAGCAGAAGAAAGTCGTAAGTTGGAACCCCAAAGAAATTAAATATAACCCAGATATGTGCTGAGAATGCAAAGCAACATCTTCAGTTGGTCAAACTGTGAAGGTGAGAGGAGGGAGAGGGAGTGTAGGGCAGAGAGTGTACGGTTTACTAATCTTCTTGTCATTTGTACTTCTGGTGTCATAGCTACTAAACAAAGGTCACAAAGACTCATTTCTATATTGAGATTTATAATCTATTTTTAACTGATTTGAGGTGTTGTGAGGAAGGGTTATAGACTCATTCTTTTGCGTGTAGATATTCAGTGTCTCCATACTATTTGTAAAAGATATTCCTTGCCCGTTGAAGTGTTTTGGTGCCCTTGTGAAATATCAGTGACCAGAATAAACTTCCTGGGCCATTCATGTATCACAGACCACCTTCACTGGCTCCTTATGGCTCTGAGAGTGAATCAGTGTGCTAGCAGTCAGGGCCTAGAACAGTGGTGTCTATAGTGTGGCTTATACTAGATGACCTAAGAAGATGGAGGAAGAATGCTAGAAATCTAAATAGATTTCTCAGTGTCCTTTAACTTTTATAAATGTTTGTAATCTACATATTGGTCCATCTGTGTAGTGTAATCTGATGGGTAGGTTGACATGGATGGACGTGGATGGAGTCAGAAAGATAGCAGATCGTGGTTCCAATCTTCAGCAGAAAACCAGAAAGCAAAGTATGGCTGGGTGTGGTGATGCACACCTTTAAGCCCAGCACTTGGGAGGTAGAGGCAACAGGATCTCCATGGTCTATATAGAGAGTTCCAGGACAATCAGAACTACACAGTAAGACACACACCAAAAAAAAGCACATGTACAATTATTACAGTGATCTAAAATAATGGTTTTTATGTGAGTGTGGTGGGATCATATGCCTTTAATGGGCATAGTAAGCTTCTATTAGGAGCTTGTTTATATATTTTGAAGTTAAATAGCTAATTCTCAAGGTGGTAGGAAATTTTTTATATTTTTCTCTTCACTCCTTTTTGTCCTTTTTAATTGCCAAGAAAGGAGATGAAACTTTAGCCATCTTTCAGAGTTTAATTTCTTCAGGAAAATTCTTCCCCAGTCAAAAGCCATCTTTTCTCCTCTGGATTCCTGTAGCATTTATTTGTGCCCCCATTGAACTGTAAATAATTGCACATATACTTTATACCAGATGCCAGCCTGCATACTGAAGACACCAAGACACAGATTGTTTCCAGGAGTGTTGTTTTCAAGGAAGAAAATGGCTGGATAAATGGCAATAAAGAAATAAAAATAAGAAAAAAAATGCCAGTCTCCCCAGTCCATACTAGAATGTTGACTGGCTTGGTCTTATGTAGACAGCTGTTGCTGCACCTAGCTCTTAATTTTGATTAATTCTTTTTTCTTATTATTGTATGTGAATGTATGTTGTAGGGCAGGAGAAAGGGGTTGCATGCCATGGCATGTGTGGAGGTCAGAGGATTCCAGGGGTCAAACTCAGGTCTCCAGGCTTGTGTAGCAAGTATACTTTTACCCACTGAATCATCTCAGTGGCCCTTAATTTTTATTAAAAAAAAAAAAAAGTAAACTCACACAGTGAAAATTCAACAGACATGGAATAGTATACGTTGGAGTGTCTCAGACTATATGGCCGTGCTCTCCCACTCCACACCCTTTCGGTAATCTTTGAAAACTGACCTATATCCATCCAGCACTTTTTTTTTTTAAATGTCAATGCAAACAAATAATAGTAAACATTCTTTTTTCTTTTTCAGGAAAATTCCCAGATGTTTCAAGGTAGACCTTGCAAGGATATGAGTATCCTTAATGAGTATTTTCCTCATGGGATAACAAATGGGGCTAGCTGGTATAACGTCCCAGGTAAAGATCACGGCCTTACAACTTGGGTTTTCTGTTCTCCTGGATGTTGCTGCTTGTTAATGATCTTTTCCAGTTTTGAGAAAGAACTATTGTTTTTTTAAAAAGGCTCAAATGATTTGAGACATTGCAAAAACCTTTTCAACTGTATTGCAGTTGGTGCTCTTTGAGCTACATAGACATATTGCACTACAGCCTGACCAGTGTACAGATTTTTACCTCCAAATCATTATGGATCTTTCGTGTGTTAATGGGAAGACTGCAATACAATGAGTTCTTAATGAAAATACAGCATGCTAACTCTCTCATGAAAGAGTCATTGCAGAGACAAGATAATTTGGCTTTTTATTAGGAATGATTCTCATCCTGTAGAGTCTAAACTATTTAAAATGTATTTTGAGTAATGTATTTTAACTCCTTGTCTTTAGGTGGCATGCAGGACTGGAACTATTTACAGACAAATTGTTTTGAAGTAACTATCGAACTAGGCTGTGTGAAATACCCATTTGAGAGTGAGCTGCCAAAGTACTGGGAACAAAATCGAAGATCTCTAATTCAGTTTATGAAACAGGTAACTACTCAGGAACATCCAAGACCAGGATGAGCTTTGTGTGCATCTAGCTTTTATATAGTGAAGTTAGAGTATGTCGTTAAAATATTTGTATGTTTTAAACATTGTATGAGTGTCTACATATATGTATGTGCACCATGTGTACAGTGTCCATGGTGGCCATGTGGGTGCTGGCAAGCAAATCCAGGTCCTCTGCAAGAGAAGCTAGTGTTCTTTAACCACTGAGCCGTCTCTCCAGTCCCAGAATATTCCTTTTCTAATTCTAATTTGTTTTAAAATATTTGCCCAATTTCTATATTGCAGTTTGTTTTGTATATTTACCTAGAAAATTTGTGAGTGTAGATGAGTTTAGTTGTCTGATTGGGGAAGAGGAAGAAAGTGATTAAACAAGGTACCATTTTCTGTCATGGTTAGTGATCCCTTTTTGTCCTGCCTTTGTAAAATGCTGACATGAATTAGCTACTTACCAGCATCTGTTAGGTGACAGGAAGGATATTTTTCTTATTGTCATTGATTGATTGATTTTGTGTATGTGTGTACACAGGTGTGTAACAGTTTCTTTTATTTGAATATGCACAGTGGCCAACATGTCTTCAGAAATATGTGAATGGTTAATTAGAATAACCTAATACGTTAGGTTACCACATTTCTATAGTTTTCCAGAGTTTGCATACTAATATTAAAAACATTCTGTGCTATGTATTGACATGTCTAGAAAAGACATACAGTTGGCACAAAAACACACCTACTCTACACCTAGGTTTATAACAGTGCTTTTACATTTTGCTGTGTTTGCTTTATATGAAAAATATGTAGATGAATGAACTATTTCAGTGGAAATTAGAGATGTTAGAATATTTTACCTTTAAATACCTGGACATCTATTTACTTTTGTTTATTCATTTATTTAAATTTTATACATATGGATGTTTTCTCTAATATTACATAATATTTGGTCTATATTCAAATTCCTATGTGCCCTCCATGTAATCTTAAAGAGATATTTACAAACAAGATATGGTATATTTGATTGTTGTATCTCCTTACCTGTTTTAATTTAGAACATTCCTCCTTCTTAAAGCAGTCCATTTGGAACGGACCTGGCATGTTTTCTTTTGCAGTATCCTATATTCTGAAGTAGTCACAATGTCCTAAAATTTAAAATGTTGTTATGTTCTTCACCTGGCCTCTTTTCAGAAACAAAAATACGTTTTAATGAGCATTTACATTTAGCTTTACTCAGAACCGCAAAGTCCTGGTAGCTCCTTTGTTTTCATTATTAGCAATCTGTTATCTTGTATATGAGCTCCCAAAGTATTTAGATGAACATTCCCCTTAAAATCTGGTATTCTTGTTCTTTATCCAGGTTCATCAGGGTGTCAAAGGATTTGTCCTTGATGCCACGGATGGTCGGGGCATATTAAATGCCACCCTCAGTGTTGCTGAAATCAATCACCCAGTGACTACTTACAAAGCTGGAGATTACTGGCGCCTCTTGGTCCCCGGGACTTACAAAATCACAGCATCTGCTCGAGGGTAAGTGGTAAACACTTTCAGATTGGGGCTTGGGAGTAAGACAAACATGACTCCCTTCTAGAAGGTTATTTCCAAAAAGTCCCAGAGAGCCTGCAACGTGGAGTTTAATGCATGGAGGCTTAGGCTAGTTTCACTGCTGAGCACTGCTGCCTGTGGCACTGCACCATCAGATAGGTCTCTGAAGTCACTGCCTTCCTCCGCTCTGATCACCTGCCCTGCCCTGCCACTTCCCTTGGTATTGATCGTAGATCTGGGATGTGCTTGTTGGAAGAAGGTGGGGCAGGGGGAAGCAAATGCTCTGCTGAGTAAATTCCTGCTGTCCCACAGAGGACACCATTCCACAGAAATATATTTGTTCCCTTTTATGGCCTTTCCAAGCTCTCACATGCATTCATTTCTCTGTGATACATTTATATCACTGCTTCAGTGACAGTTCCTACTGATTGCAAGCTCTGAGCAAAGCTATTTTCCTCTTATGGGCTTGTTTAGCTTTTTATCTGAAAGACAGGGTCTCATGTAGTCCAGTTTTTTAGAAAACTAAAACAACCTGATTTTCTTTGTAGTCCTTTACAAGTGGCCTAGAATTGTAAACACTTGTTTAATCTTCTCTTCTCTTGTTTTGAGGCAGGAACTTGGTGTAGTTCAGGTTGGGCTTTAAATGACTTGTGTAGTGGAGGTTGACCTTGCATTTCTGATCCTCCTGGAGTGCTAAGGTTACAGTCTTATCACCACACTCAACTGGTTTTCTTTGTTCTTGACTTAATGAGACTAGGCACTACTGTAGAACTTTCCCTTCTCCTTTCTAGCCAACGTATTTGTGAAGCTAATCTACCCATCCATTGGAGGAAAGCTAAATATGCAGAGACACAGTTGTTAGTACCTTTTTTTCTTTCCCACAAAGAACAGGTCTTTTAAATATGTAGTGACTCATAAACAAGGTCAGAAGTCCACATTAATGCATTACAAAGTTATTCTGGGCTTTGTTTGTTTTCATTTTTTGGTTTTTTGTTTGTTTGTTTGTTTTGTTTTGTTTTTAACTTGGCAGAATATTAGAGAAACTAGAGTACCAGGTGTCTGAAAAGCAGGCAGAGTTATCTTTGGTAGAGAATGTCCTAAGTTGCTACCTCAGGCTTTCCCACTCACATACCTTAAAGGCTGATTAGTAGACTCAGACTCCAGAAACCACTGGGAATCTGCAAGAATCTCAAACTGCCATTTGAACTCACATTTTAATTTTTTATTATTTTAAGTGTATGAATATTTTGCCTGCATGTATGTCTGTGCATGCCTGTTGCCGACAGCAGCCAGAAGAGGGTGTTGGATTTCTAGAACTGAAATTACTGATGATTGTGAGTTCCGTGTGGGTCCTGGGATTTGCACCCAGGTCCTCTGGAAGGGCAGCCCACGAGTGAGTGCTCTTAACCACTGAAATCCTTTTTGTTGTTGTTGTTGTTATTTTATGTTTGTTTGTTAGTTTGGAGACAGAGTCTCTCTACATAGCAGGGGCTCATTATAGCAACCAGATTGTCCTTGAACACAGAGAATTAAAGTTGTATGCCACCATGTCCAGTATGAAATTCTAATTTAAATCTTAGAAACACTTCCATATTATACTTTTACCTATGTTTGTTCTTTGTTGTTATTTTTATAATAATAAGTTGCCTCTTTTGGGAACTATGTCACATGTATTCCATGGAGTCTTGTATCCTCCCTCAGTACACCTCTATTTCCCGGGGCCTGGATACTAAGGAAGTACGGGTCTGATCTGTCTGCTTTATTCTAGGTATAACCCTGTTACCAAGAATGTGACCATCAAGAGTGAAGGTGCTGTTCAGGTCAACTTCACACTTGTTCGGTCTTCAACAGACGCAAACAATGAATCTAAGAAAGGAAAGGGGGGTAGCACCAGCACCGACGATGCCAGTGACCCCACTACTAAAGAGTTTGAAGCATTAATCAAACACCTTTCTGCTGAGAATGGTTTGGAAGGCTTCATGCTAAGCTCATCCTCAGACCTGGCTCTGTATCGATACCACTCATACAAAGACTTATCCGAGTTCCTGCGAGGACTGATGATGAACTACCCACACATTACTAATCTTACCACGTAAGAATCACCTGGTTTTCTTTCACTTTCTTTAAGCGGGTTCATTCATGCTTTGCCACATCCAAATAGATCTTAGACTTACTTAGAGGTATTTGGGAGCTGAATGTATGAGAGTTGCAGTCTCACCATTTCCCAGGGAGATTTTTCTGATAGCGCGTCTCAGGTGTGTTGGTAGAAAGTGCACAGGCTGAGCCTCCTAACAGTGAAAGCTTCTCTTCCTAGTGCTTCCTCAGACTGATCTCACAAACTTGCCACGTTCCAGCTGCAGATTGTATTCTGACTAAATGTTGTTTAGCTTATTTTATTTTGCTGAGAGCAGTGGACACATTTTGGAACTATGACCCTACCTGCCAGGGATGATGTATGAGACTTTTGTCAAATAGAAAAAAGGCCTGGCTGCTGTCACTGCTGCACTCTGGTCTGTTCATAATCTCTCACAGGACACTTTAAAGACATGTTTGGTTGTGACCCTGGAAAGTCCACAGTACTAACTCATGTCAGTGGTGATTGGGACAGCTTTCCCTCCGTTCTGGGGTTTCTCTGCCCAGGTTCCTATGGCATTCTAGGTCTTCGTGCCTTGATACAGCTGCTCCAGAAATTCCACCATGAGTTGACTGCTGTGCTTTGCCTGCTGCAGGGAGGATGTTTACCGTTGCCACAGGCTTACAAGCTGCCTTCTGCAGACCTCATGAGCATCATTAGCCTTTACTTTTTTTACTCGTCACATTGCATTGATTCTTTTAATTTTGCCAGAAACTTTTGCTTCTTAAATTCTAATTTACAATGTTTGTAGATGTAGAGCAATATTTTCAGAGCCAACTAACTCCCTTTATTCAACTGATTTTTTAGCATTTCTGCCTTGTTGGGCTCTAAAGTCATCTACCCTACTACCACATACAGTTGAGTCTCCTTTTTAAAGATAAAACCCAAATTGAACATTATTCTGCTAACTAACTTAGCTCATTTAATTGTTTGTGTTTGTTTTATCTCATTTAATTATTGTAATCCTTATAATTGAAGGGTTTTTTATTCAAAGGTTTCTTTCTTTTCTTTTTTTTTTTATTTTTGGTTTTTCAAGACAGGGTTTTCTGTTTAGCTTTGGCTTTGGAGCCTGTCCTGGAACTCACTCTGTAGACCAAGCTGGCCTCTTACAGAGAGCCACCTGCCTTTGTCTCCCAAGTGCTGGGTTTGAAAGCATGTGCCACCGCTGCCAGGTACTTTTGAAAATTAGATACTGCCTTAAAATACAGCATATCTGCCATTGGTAGGGACAGACTTTTTAAGGCACTGTGTCACTGAATGGCATCGTTAAAAACAATGACCTTTTCAATTTAATGCTAATCCATTATTTCTGGCCAGCTCTAATAAATCTTCTGTTGTAGTAAAGAAAGCCAGCTTTGAGCTCAAAACTCTTGTGAAAGTGAAAATTTGATAATTTATTTTGTTTTTATTGACTTATCTTTTCCTATCAAACTGATATTGCATATATCATAAAGTGTATAAACTGTATTATTCATATAGATTAATTAAGATTTAAAGAGACACTCTCACTTTAGTATATTTAAATATTTCTATAATAAGAGTTTAAGTGACTCATTTAGAAGATAGAATCCAGCTAGGGCAGTGTGGTGAGGGATGAGGACCTGCAAGGCTGCCCAGCAGAGTCATGGGCTTGAGTCTGGTGATGCTCTTTTGGTTTACTTTCTTTGCTCAAGAAAAACTATTTCTCCTAAGGTTTTCTGACACTGTGACTTACTCTTTAAAAGACTTTCAAGGGTTTTTGTGCTTTGTTTTCTTCATCTTCATTTCTATTTTTAAAATTCATAAGTTTAACATAACACTTGATTACTTGCTGACTTTTTGTTTCTGACTTGTAAAAGTTTGGGACAGAGTGCTGAGTATCGTCACATTTGGTCCCTCGAAATCTCCAATAAACCCAACATGTCAGAACCTGAAGAACCAAAGATTCGTTTTGTTGCTGGTATCCATGGAAATGCTCCGGTTGGAACTGAACTGCTTTTGGCTCTGGCAGAATTTCTTTGCCTGAATTACAAAAAGAACCCAGTTGTTACCCAAGTAAGAGAATAGCCTGTTTTGCATACTTTAAAGACAAAGCTTTGGGATCATTGACTTCAAGGCACTATTTAAAACTTTTAAGTTTCTTACTAGATTTCACACAGAAGCACTTTTAGTACATGTGTCACTGTAAGAAAAAGAATGGCCTTTGGATACAGTCAGTGTTCCTAGTGTCTTTCTAGTGTATTTCTTTGTATTAGTCCTAAAAGTTTGCCTTCAGTACTGTACTCCTTTAAGCTGAGGCTCCCTTTAACCTTACCCACAATTCTGTTACTATATTGAAAAGTAGAGTGAAAGACATAATTCTTTTTGCCTTTTTATATAATATATATAAAATCATTGGGAATCTTGGTTGCAAGTAATTATATACAAACTGATACAACATTATCTTATTTTGCGATCTGTGGCTGTAGAAAATAAGTTTGTCGCCGGGCAGTGGTGGTGCACGCCTTTAATCCCAGCACTCAGGAGGCAGAGGCAGGTGGATCTTTGTGAGTTCGAGACCAGCCTGGTCTACAAGAGCTAGTTCCAGCGCAGGCTCCAAAGCCACAGAGAAACCT
>JAQHUG010000387.1:658364-680679 GCA_028555095.1 Dicrostonyx torquatus | reverse complement strand
AAAGATCTGCCTGCCTCTGCCTCCCGAGTGCTGGGATTAAAGGCATGCACCACCACCGCCCGGCCAGGTTGTTCTTATATATAGCTAAACTTGTACCTATTGGTCTTATGGTGATAAGGGACAATATCATAGGTAAAATACTTTAATAGGAATCACAAAGCTTTGGAGCCAATTTGGGATACAGTAGAACCTGCCAAAAGAGAAACGAGGAGACAGGATTCAGAGATTCTATTGAGTAGGTCTGTGGTCAATCATAAATTATCTTAGAATTCGCCCAAAAGCAGAGATTTAGAAGCCAGTGAGTTAAAGGGTCTCATGTATTTTCAGGAAGAGAGGATTTAGTGTGCCCCTCGCTTTGAGGGGATGAGAGCCCATCATGATGATGAAGGCAAATATATAAAATTTCAGGAGAAGGAGGTGGCCAGTCACGGTCCAAGATTAAGAAACACAGATATGAAGCAGTCTGCGTGCTTCCTCCTTTCTATTCTATCTGAGACCCTGGTCTGTGGGATGGTGCCACACTGAGGGTGGGTCCACTTAATCTTCTCTAAAAACACCCCCACAGGCATGTCCAGAGGTATGTTCCTGAGGTGAGTCTAAATCTAGTCAAAATGATGGTGAAGATTAAGTATAGCACTATTAGAAATATGTAGAATGAAGCCCTTCAGAAATGATTTCATGTCACACATGGAGGTATCTGGAGGAGCAGTTACAGTAGGCAGATGACCTACCTTGGGTCTTTGGACATGCTATTTCAGCTCTCCTAGTCTGGCATTGACATTTTCAGATTTTTACATTCCCACTTTTAATTCAGAAAAGAGTCCCGCCATTATTTTTAAGTTAGTGATCAGCAATTGTTTTCTATGGGGGACAGATATATTTATATTTATACTTATATTTATAGGAGCAGACATCCTATAGCTACTCAGTCCTGTCATTATAATGGACAAAAGTAAACATGAATGAATGGATTTGGTTATTCCAGTAAAAACTTAAATAGAAAAGCAGCCAGCAAACTGGATTTTGCCTCCCTGAGGTGCTTCTATGACCCATATTTGGTACTAAGACACATAAGGAACATTAGTTATACAGTATTGTCTCATTTTTAAAAAAAAAATATTTGAAGCAAATTCTATTTTACATTTTAGTTTCTATTTAAAGTGAACAATTAAGACTGTGTTCAGAGGGAAGTCCCTATCAATTCCACATAGCACTAATGAACCCTTGATTTCTTTTTCATTTTAGTTGGTTGACAGGACTAGAATTGTGATTGTACCTTCTCTAAATCCAGATGGGCGAGAGCGAGCACAAGAGAAAGAGTGTACCTCAAAGACTGGGCAAACGAATGCCCGTGGCAAAGACCTGGACACAGACTTCACAAGTAGGACTCATTTTAGGTCATTAAAGTACTTGGGGGATAACTTTATATACTAGGAGACTGGTCAGCCCCACTTCATAGATGAGGAATGAGGTGGTACTTGTCTAAGTATTGAGTGTGAAATACAGACATCCGGAAAATATTTTGAATTTTTTATTGATATTTATTGAGCGCTACATTTTTCTCTGCTCCTCTCCCTGCTTCTCCCCTTTCCCTTCAGTCCTCCCCCAAGGTCCCCATGCTCCCAATTTACTCAGGAGATCTTGTCTTTTTATACTTTCTACTTCCCATGTAGATTAGATCTATGTAAGTCTCTCTTAGTGTCCTCATTGTTGTCTAAGTTCTCTGGGATTGTGGTTTGTAGGTTGGCTTTCTTTGCTTTATGTTTAAAAACTACCTATGAGTGAGTACATCTGATAACTGTCTTTCTGTGTCTGGGTTACCTCACTCAATATAATGTTTTCTAGCTCCATCCATTTTCCTGCAAAATTCAAACTGTCATGATATTTTTCTGCTGTGTAGTACTCCATTATGTAAATGTACCACATTTTTTTTTAATCCATTCTTCGATCAAGGGGCACTTAGGTTGTTTCCAGGTTCTGGATATGACAAACAAAGCTGCTATGAACATAGCTGAGCACATGTCCTTGTGGCACAATTGAGCATCCTTTGGATATATACCCAAAAGTAGTATTGCTGGATCTTGAGGAAGGTTGTTTCCTAATTTTCTGAAAATTGCCACACTGACATCCAAAGAGGTTGTACCAGCTTGTATTCCCACCAGCAATGCAGAAGTGTTCCCTTTTCCCCACACCCTCTCCAACATAGGTTGTCATCAGTGTTTTTGATCTGGCCATTCTTACAGGTGTAAGATGGAATTTCAGAGTTGTTTTGATTTGCATTTCTCTGATGACTAAGGATGTTGAGCATTTCCTTAAGTGTCTTTCAGCCATTTTATATTCCTATGTTGAGAGTTCTCTATTTAGGTTTGTACTCAAATTTGTTCTTTTGATGACCAATTTCTTGAGTTCTTTGTATATTTTGGAGATCAGACCTCTGTCTGATGTAGGGTTACTGAAGATCTTTTCCCATTCTGTAGGCTGTCGTTTTTGTCTTGTTGACCATGTCCTTTGCTTTATAGAAGCTTTTCAGTTTCAGGAAGTCCCATTTGTTAATTGTTTCTCTCGGTGTCTGTGCTGCTGGGGTTATATTTAGGAAGTGGTCTCCTGTGCCAGTGCGTTCAAGTGTACTTTCCACTTTCTCTTCTATAAGGTTCAGTGTGGCTGGCTTTATGTTGAGGTCTTTGATCCATTTGGACTTGAGTTTTGTGCATGGTGATAGTTATGGGTCTATTTTCATTCTTCTACATGTTGATATCCAGTTATGCCAGCACCACTTGTTAAATATGCTTTCTTTTTTCCATTTGATATTTTTTGCTTCTTTATCAAAGATCAGGTGTTCAAAGATGTGTGGATTGATATCCGGATCTTCTATTCAATTCCATTGGTCCTCCTGTCTGTTCTTAGGCCAATACCAGGCTGTTTTCAGTACTGTAGCTCTGTAGTAGAGTTTGAAGTCAGGGATTATGATGCCTCCAGAAGTTCTTTTATTGTACAGGATTGTTTTGGATATACTGGATTTTTTGCTTTTCCATATGAAATTGAATACCATTCTTTCGAAGTCTTTGAAGAATTTTGCTGGGATTTTGATGGGCATTGCGTTGAATCTGTAGATTGCTTTTGGTTATTTTGAATTTTTTCCTTTCACTTTGACATACATCCAGAAAATATTTTGAATTTTTTCCCTTTCACTTTGATAAGTAATTGAAGCTTTATATTTTAATTTTTGAAAAAAAAAATCTTAAAATTATTGGGGTGTTCTAATGTGTATAGAGGTAACAAGGGCCCTCTTCCTCTCTACCTTTCTGAATATGTGTATGTACACAGGATATTTGCATGTTATATATAGTGTTACTAATGTGTACACATGATCTCAAACTATGCACAACTCAATAACTTGCCTGTGAGAACATATCTTTGTGCTTGAGGTAGCATGTGGAGAGACAATTACCCACATGTTTTGTAAGTGAGAATTATATGGAATTCAAATAGAGTATTTCTTTATGTCTTCACTAAAATTTAAAACTTGGCATTTAACTTTTCTCTTTTTTAGGTAATGCTTCCCAACCGGAGACCAAAGCCATCATTGAAAACTTGATTCAAAAACAGGACTTTAGCCTTTCCATTGCTTTAGATGGTGGTTCTGTGCTGGTCACATATCCCTATGACAAGCCAGTCCAGACAGGTATGATCAGTATCAGTGCACACATGTAGTATTTAAGCCATGTAGGAAATTCCAAGTCACTAAGTAATATCCCTTCTAAATGTTTCTCAATAGTGAGAAACATTAGTAGTGGTTTGCTCTCTGCTCAAATGATCAACCTCAGATAATTGTCCATCCTGTACTTGAAGAATTGGGGCAGGTTGGAGAGGGAAGGCCTGACCAAGGCCAAGCTATATGAGTAGCAGGATCTAGTCACATCTGTTCAGTGTGGTCTGCAGTCAGGTTTTGAGGAATTGGTGTTTGTAGAACATGAGACTACCAAAAGGAGTCTGGCACAGTACCAGATGCTCATGGTAACAGGCTAAGCACTGCCTCCCATGCTTGACACCTTGCCTAGTGGGCTATGCCTTTTGTTAAGATAAACACTTGTTTGTTGAAGCTTCACCAGCTCACAGCATATGCAGAGAGTTTGAGTTATTTTTAATGCAGTTACAAGGGATATTGCTGTTAGGCCCCAGCTGTCCATAGCTGAGGTATAATAAACTGAAAGAAGAGTCTATCTTAGTATAGTAAGTAGCCTGTTGTATAAACTCACTGTTAGTATTTTTTTAATGTAAGGAAGATGTTTGCTCTAAAGTATGATTATCTTGAACTAAACAAAACAATATTGTTATTTATGGTAGCTCCCCAGTAAACTTCAGTGGGGTGCAGAACTTACTAGAAGGAGAGGAAGAGGACTTGAATCCACAATACTGAACTTGAACAAAATCTTTCCAATTTCTCCACTGACTTTCAAATTTTTCTTCTTGGTAGTAGAAAACAAAGAAACGTTAAAGCATTTGGCATCTCTTTATGCAAATAACCATCCGTCGATGCACATGGGTCAGCCCAGCTGCCCAAACAAGTCAGGTAGGCATTTCCCTACCCTATGCTACTCGTTTTAGTTGATTGCTTTTGGGAGAAGAGAGTCTTTTGGTCTTGTTGATCGTACATCTCTCAATGGTTTTACAGATGAAAACATCCCAGGAGGAGTGATGCGTGGAGCAGAGTGGCACAGCCATCTGGGCAGCATGAAGGTATGTTTCGCAGAACACAGGGAGAGTGGGTTTCAGACTCGTGGTCACTGAACAAAAATGCAGGTACCTTTTCTAAGAGAGGGAAGTGACTGGCATCTGCCTTGTGACTTTCTCAACATGTTTTTGCCTTAAATTAACCTGACAGTCATCTTCTATTTTAATAAACATTCTTTTTTTTTTTTGGTTTTAGTTTTGTTTTCTGTTTTTTTGTTTTTGTTTTTGTTTTTTTTTGGTTTTTCGAGACAGGGTTTCTCTGTAGCTTTGGAGCCTGTCCTGGAACTCACTCTGTAGACCAGGCTGGCCTCGAACTCACAGAGATCCGCCTGCCTCTGCCTCCCCAGTGCTAGGATTAAAGGCGTGCGCCATCACCGCCCGGCTAAGAAATTTATTGTTTATTAAGACTCTATTTTTCTTGTCTGAGTTTATGGCTTTAGCTCTTGATGCTATTGAAGTTCATTCCGTGCATGGTGTTAGGCAGGAGCTTGGTTCTTTGGGAATGTAGGGATCTAGTTGTCTTTTGTTGTAGAGGCTGCTTGTTTGTTTCCCTGCTGCTCGGGAGCTCAGCCCCAAAATAACCATTCAGAAATCATATTATTTAAAACACTGCTTGGCCCATTAACTCTAGCTTCTTATTGGCTAACTCTTACATATTAATTTAACCCATTTCTAGTAATCTGTGTATTGCCATGAGGCTGTGACTTTCCAGGTAAAGTTTCAGGCGTCTGTGTTCAGCGGGGCTACATGGCTTCTCTCTGACTCCACCTCCTTTCTCCCAGCATTCCGTTTAGTTACACACACACACACACACACACACACACACACCTGCCGCCGCCTAGCTCCTTTCCACTATAGCTCTGCTCTAGGCCTAAAGCAGTTCCTTTGTTAACCAATGATATTCACAGCATACAGAGGGAATCCCACATCATTGGATGGTCTTGATGTCCTTTCAGAAAGCCTTTAAACACAGATGTGTGGGCTGCCCAGACTTGCTGTTCCCTGGGTCTACAGCCTGCCCTTGGGTTTGTTACAGCTTTATAATAACTTTCAGAACCAGGGTTCATAAGCCCTTTGGCTTTGTTCTTCTTAAGGGTTGTTTGGGGTATTCAAGGGTCCTTGCAATTCCAGCTGAACCTGAAATTGACTTTTCTTTTTCTGTATAAAAGGCCGTTTGGATTTTACTTAGGAGTTGTGTTGAATCTATAGATCTTCTTTCTGACAGTGTTTAATTGATTTGTCTGTGCACTTACAATTAGCGAGTGATTAACTGGTCATTGGTTCCTGTGTGAAACATAAAATTGACTTTGTTCCCATTTCTTTATTCCCTTATTTTTTAAGAATTTACTATGGGGAGGGGGACTAGAGAGCTAGTTCATCAGTTAAGAACACTGACTGCTCTTTCAGAGGACCCAGCATGTGGGTGTTGGGAACATACTGGCTCACAGCCACCTGTAATTCCAGTTCCAGGACATCTGATACATGATGACCTCTGTGGACACTTCATACGTGTGGTGAATATAGGTACATGCAGGCAAAACACACAAACACAAAAGATAAATCTTTTTAAATTTTTTAAAGAATTTACTATGTAGGAGGCATTTACTATATTAATGATAAATACTTTCCAAGGCCTATTGAACAAATAGCTGTCCAGAATTAATTGGTTTGATCTAGAAGTAAGCATCTTTCCACATTTTATGAAAATTTAAAGACAGAAAATATTATACCTAGTCAGAGCCCCAGCCTTTCCTTTGTTTGGAGATAGTGTTCGCGATACAGAGGTGGTAAAGCGAGTATTCAGAAAGGTTTAAGGCATACACTAAAGAAGTTCACTGAGTAACCATTACCAGACAGAGACAAGAATGAAAAGAGTTTAGGACTTTGAATTAGTGTGTTTTAATAAGAATGGAAAGCCATTGAAGGTTTTGAGTAAGGATATGGTGACATGATCTGAGCTGTGCTATGGAGAAATTAAGTTCATAATAGTGGGCTAGGATACTTTGGAAGGAGAGACTGCAAAGAAGCTGGTTTGAAGTAGTCTAGACAAGAAATAATGAAAGAAGTGTTTTGATTAGGGTAATGACAATAGGATAGGAACCAGGTGTTGAAAGTTTAGTCTTGGTATTGAAGTAGAGTTGGCAGGATCATGGATGATAGTGAGACAAGTCAAAGATGAAGTTTCTGGACAATAACCCTAAGGGCCCAGTAGTGGCATGGATACCTTGGCAGTGGCCAACGGCTCTCCAGTTGGACTTAAGACATGTTCAACAAAAGGGAGACAATGCCTAGTACGAGAAACCTAGGCTACTCAGGGCTAGTGAAGTCAAGGATCTTGGAGAAGAAACTACAGCTACCACTTGACTAAACCAGCACAACCCCTAATTACATTCTAAGTACTTGTCCTAACACCCACAGAGAAGTGTAGTCTTCGACCCTCATCAAGGAAACCTTTCTTTGCAACAGATGGAGACCATTACAGAAAATGACAACCAGTCAGAATGCAGCATTGCAGTGCTCAGTCCCAATAGATAAATCTATAAAAACAACTGCAGCACTTATAGGCTTTGGGAACATTACAGAAGAGAGCAAGATTTCAAGAGCCAGAGGATCAAGGAGTTTGTGTGAGATTGTCTCTCCTAGTAATGTCAGAAGCTACACCTATAAAAATCTCTCCAACATTACTACCTAAATATGAGCTAGCTGAACAAGGACAACTACAGTAAACGTGCTAAAGTGGATGGGGGAAACCACAGAGCCTCAACCCTGTATGAGAATTACATGTGCTGTGCCGGGTGGTGGTGGCACACACCTTAATCCCAGCACCCAAGAGATAGAGGCAGCTGGATCTCTATGAGTTCAAGGCCAGCCTGGTCTACAGATGAGTTCCAGAACCGCCAGAGCTACACAGAGAAACTGTCTTGAAAAATCAAAAACAAACAAACAAAAGAACTACAGGAACTAAGGAATGCTTAGAATGGAAGATATAGTAGTCCCCAAAGAACAGTGTACCAACTGGTTATCTAATACCACACCAATTGGTTATAATCCCAAATAGTTGGCCTTAGAAACACACATATTAGTAACATTATATAGACTGATCAGGTTATATTTCAATGAAAAAAGAGGTCTTGGATTTTAAAGAGAGCAAGGAGGGTTCTATAGGAGGGTTTGTAAGAAGAAAAGAGAAGGGAGAAATGATATGATTACATTATAATCTCAAAAAATAAGAGGAAAATGGTATAACTGCAGAAATGATGAAGTCTCATGACAATGTGAGGAAGTTAATTAATATCATTGGGTAAATGAATAAAAGAACAAGTTGAGGGAGGAAGTGGCAAGTAAAGTTTGAAATCTGTCTGCACAAGTGGTTCCTGCACTTGACTAAGTGCTTGGCTCTGCCATGGCCATTGTCACAGCAGGCTCATATTGAATGGGTCAGGCCCAAATGCTTGTCCTCTACCTCCAGTGCCGTGGCAGCAACAATAGAGTTCTGGAGTTGAGAGGGAAGTTGGCTGTCCATGTGGACTCATTTGTTCAGCAAACCCCAATAAACATCATCTATACAGCACTGTGGGAATGAACCAAACATAGTCACTGTCCTGTTTGTGACTTATTATTATTATTATTTTGGTTTTTCAAGACAGGGTTTCTCTGTGTATTTCTGGAACTCTTTAGACCAGGCTGGCCTCGAACTCACAGAGATCTGCCTGCCTTTGCCTCCTTGAGTGCTGGGATTAAAGGCGTGTGCCACCATTGCCCAGCTTGCGACCCATTATTATATATGGTGATTTATTTACATTCTCAGATGCAGCACAAATGCTACTCACACCATCCATTTCATTTGTTTACAAAGCTAATTTTTGCATGTACTAATCTGATTTTGAACTTTATATTTCAGGATTATAGTGTTACCTATGGCCATTGCCCAGAAATCACAGTGTACACAAGCTGCTGCTACTTCCCTAGTGCAGCTCAACTCCCTGCCTTGTGGGCAGAGAACAAGAGGTCTCTCCTTAGCATGTTGGTGGAGGTGAGCTTGTTTTGAGTTGTTTGTTTCCCTCTGATACTGAGGACCAAACCCAAAGCCTCATACATGCTATAAAAATAAAAACCTTTATAAAAATATATATAGAATGATTTTGTTCATGTTTGTGTGTGGTGTTGGGGTATGTGTGTGCATGCTGTTAATACATGGGCCATCATATACATGTCTACATGGGCCTTTTGGATGTCAGAGATTGAACTCACTTTCCACTGTATACACTGAGGCAGGATATCTTGCTGTACCCAAAACTCATTAATCTAGCTAGTCTAGCCAGCCAGCTTATCCCAGGGATCCCTATCCCTGCCTCCTGAGCATTGGATCACAGGTGGGCTGCCATGTTCACCTGACCTTTTGCATAGGTTGTGGGGATCTGAACTCCAGCCCCCATATCACCAGGGTGGAAAGCACTCTCTTCCTCTGAGCCATCTCCCCAGCCTGAATTTTGTTCATCTTTTCATTGTCAAAATAGATGCCATGCGTGCAACATATCTTGAACCTGCTATACCTGGGAGCTTCATGTTCTTCCAGCTGAGGATTGCAAAGGTACAGTCACTGTACCATGCAAGAAATAATTCAAGGCATTTGAAGACTGGCTTCTAATGCTTTAAGCTTTCAGAGTTCTTTCTCTTACCTCTGGCTCTGAAGCACTGACTGATGAGCAAATGTGGTCAGGGTAAGCTAGGCTGCGTGCAGTACCAAGATCCCTTTGCATACTCATTAAGCACACTACTACTGCGCTATAATATACCATTAAACCCCTACTTCTTTTTAGACAGGGTTGCTAATTTGATGAGGGTAGCCTTAAACTCTATTTCCTGCATCTACCTCCTAAGTAGCTAGGATTATAGGAAGTGCCTCACTCATAACTACAAGGGCTTTGTTGTTGTTGTTTTGTGTAGGGAGTGTGTGTGTTTGGCTGATTTTGATCAAGCCTCAAGTGATTACCTGTAAAATATCTGCTGGCATTGTGAAAACATAAATTATGTTAATATTTTTTTCAGGTCCACAAAGGAGTTCATGGGTTGGTTAAAGACAAGGCTGGTAAACCGATCTCTAAAGCAGTCATTGTACTCAATGAAGGAATAAAAGTGCACACAAAAGAGGGAGGTTATTTCCATGTGCTTTTAGCTCCCGGTGTCCATAATATCAATGCCATTGCTGAAGGGTACCAGCAGCAGCATTCACAGGTGAGAAACTCAAGTTGGATTATGTGAGTGTGGGTAATAACATGTGTGTATTATTTTAAAACTCTCATTAGAGAGCTTGAAAGGGATAAAGAAATGAAAAGCATCTCCCCTCTTGAGTACAGCAGCTATTATCTTTTTGTTGCTAAAAGGTAGTTTTCTCGCCGGGCGGTGGTGGCGCACGCCTTTAATGCCAGCACTCGGGAGGCAGAGGCAGGTGGATCTTTGTGAGTTCGAGACCAGCCTGGTCTACAAGAGCTAGTTCCAGCGCAGGCTCCAAAGCCACAGAGAAACCCTGTCTCGAAAACAAACAAACAAAGTAGTTTTCTGTTCCTCAGCAACAAAGGAAAAACTTGCATAGCATTTTGTACAGTGTAGATGACACTCAGCCGCCTTCCTGTTTTGCTTTATAAGCCCAAAAGCGTTTAGTGAAGCAGGGCTGTGCTATACCATAAGTGGCTTTTTAAAATTTAATTTTAGTATTTGATGCGTATAGATGTTTGCATGCATATATGTCGGTGTACCATACACATTCAATGCCAGCAGAGGCCAGAAGAGGGTTTGGATTCCTGGATTCTGTAGAGCTAGAGTGAACTACCATGTGGATGCTAGGAACCAAACCCAGGTGTTCTGGAAGAGCAGCCAGTGTTCTTCAGTGCACAGCCAACTCTCCAGGCCCAATAGTGACTTTTGGGGGGGCCGTTTTTTTTTTTAATTTATTTAACTTTATGTGTTGCTATGAAGGTATCAGATCCCTTGGAACTGGAGTTACATATAGTTGTGAGCTGCATGTGGGTGCTGAGAATTGAACTTGGGTTCCCTTAACCACTGAGCCATCTCTCCAGCCCCAATAGTGACTTCTTTATAATTCTTTCTTACACTTTATCTTTCCAGGTCTTTGTGCATCATGATGCAGCCAGTTCAGTGCTAATAGTCTTTGATACAGATAACCGGATATTTGGTTTACCAAGGGAACTTGTGGTAACTGTGTTAGGTAAGGATTTTCAGTTTTTAGTACCAGTTCTGTTTTTATGTTTTGAGAGTGGCTAGCCCCCACAGACACCTCTAGGTAATTGTTTCTTCCCTAGAGTCTTCTTCTCTAAACCTGGTTTCCCTGAGCTGTTGTCCTATATGTTCTCCTGGCTTGCCCTAATTTCTGCAGGTCCATACTCAAACTCACCTCCACGGAGAGGCCTTCCCTCATCACTCTAGCTAGCACAGTAGCCCTGTTATTATCTCTACCCGATGTTTTCTCCAATCTAATATTCATCACTGATACCATATGTATCTGTTCACTGTGTTGTCTGCATTTAATGTCCACACCAAAATAAAAGCTCTGGACAGCAAAGTTGATCTGCGTCCCCAGACCCTAGAGCCATAATTGGCACAAGTGGATCTAACTGGATGTTGTTAAATAAGCAAATGTTGCTCTACATCAAGATCGCACTGACTGCTATAACTTAGTTTTTCAAGGTTCAAGAACAAGGAAACACTTTCCCCTCTGGGTTAGTTTGTGTCATTGTTTGAATTACTGAAAGGTTAAGGGGAAAATATATGGAAAAGACAGTATTTCACTGTACTGCATCTGTTTGACACAATGATCTTCCGCCCATTTCTCAGTTCAACTTGGACTTAAGCAAAAACCCAAGCTCTGTTGCAGAGGTGGGGGCCTCAGGTGAATTTTGGGAAAATGGTATGGTCACAGGACCTCTTGTAGGGTTCTTAGGATTCTCATTTGAACCTGGCAAAACACAAAGAACTTGATGGTTAAAGGCACTGGAGCCAGATTCAGCCATGAATCTGGCTTTGCCAGTCAATTAGCTATTGTGAACTCTATTTTTATTTCGTGACTATTATTTTTCTGCTGTTGCTCCTAAGGCTGTTGTGTTGGTGACCTTGTATACAAGTTTAAAAGAGAGCTTAAGGCAGAAGGATCACTGCAAATTAGAGTTCAGTCCAGTCAGGTCTACATAGCAAGTCTCAGGGTGAGATACAGTGAGATCCAGTCTAAATAAACAAATGCCAGTGCGATGGCTTAGTGGGTAGAAGCTCTTGCTACACAAGCCTGATGACCTAAGATCAGTCCCTGAAGCCCACATTAGAGAGAACCAATGCTTACAAGTTGTTCTCTGACCTCTATATGCATGCATGTGTGCACACATGTGCACGCACACAATATAAATAAAATGTAACTGAACTATTTTTAAGTTAAAAAAAAAAAAGAAAGAACAATCTGGGGAGCTGAGAGTGCAGCTTAGTGGTGGAGAGCTTGCCCTAGGATCAAGTCCAACACAGGAAAAAAAAGAAAAGAAAAGAAAAAGAAAGGAGATCTGGGAAAAATAACATTAAAGTAATTAGAAATTCTCTTCAGGTAGTAGAAATGTAGTGGTGTTGGGCTTTGATTCTTGCTGGGTTTGCTTATTGTTTTCTAGCTTGCATACTGTGCATGCACTGCTTCTAGGGCAACGGGGGTGATTTTGTTGAGATAGTAGAGATTGAAGCCTGGGCTTCCTGCCTGCCAGGCAAGCAGTCTACCATAAAAGAACATCTCCAGACCAAGTAAATTGCTCTTAACTGCATGAAATCATGAAATTAAAGTAAATAACAGATTAAAAAGTGCCATTGGAAGTTGTTGCTTGTTCATAACATCCCCATGTGGTCTTGTCGGACAGGTGCCACAATGTCAGCATTGATCCTAACAGCCTGCATTATTTGGTGCATCTGCTCCATCAAGTCTAACAGACACAAAGATGGCTTCCATCGGCTCCGGCAGCATCATGATGAGTATGAAGATGAAATTCGCATGATGTCCACTGGCTCCAAGAAGTCCCTCCTAAGCCATGAGTTCCAGGATGAAACGGACACAGAGGAGGAAACACTATATTCTAGCAAGCATTGAAAACCATGTTTTGCATATCTCCCTGCATAAGCACCAAGCAAAATGACAGCTCCTCTTGGGAGACACTGCAGTAAGAAGATTCCTTCAAAGAGCTTTGGGAAGTTAACCTGTTAAACTCTTATTCTCTGAATATCACAGGCAGATTTGAACTTCCCTTCCTTAAAGAACTCTAAACCTTTTCTAAAAATCTGATTTCTATTTATGCAGCAGAAGATGGGACAGCCACTTTGTTTTCCTTTTTAATTTAAGATGAGCTGTTCAGAGCTTAGATAGTAACAACATAAAGCCATCTAGTAGACATTGTGTTTTCACATCAGGTGTTTACTAGTGGCTTTAGTTTTGTTTCTCTTTACTTTAAAGGCCAAAAGAATCTAGAAACATTAAGGCAGGGACACCAGTCAGACTCTGACATAAAGCTTTAAACCTCAAGCTTCTCCTCCATCTCCTGAGGCGTTCGTTCTCTTCTCCAGTTAGCAAATAGCTGGGGTTTCTCTTATTCAGGTAATGGAGGCTGGATGATTCTTTAACATATATGACATTAGAAAACGGAATAAACGAGCTTCCGTATTTGTCTTTCTACCTGTTTCCAAGCTGGATCAGAACTGGTAGGCTGTGCTGTAAGCAGGATTTTACTACCTCTCTTGTAAGGTTTATCAAGCTCTAAATAGCCTCGTCTTAGGGGGAACTCACTGGTTTTGCTGTGGAGGCGCCAGGGGTCCCCGTGAGTAGAGGTGAGAGGAAGATGGAGCAGAAGTGAGGACTTGCCTGTCTTAACTCGGGAAAACCCACAGGTGCTGCTGCTTTATCTGTGAAGCACTCGCTCTTCTAGGGATGCCTGTTCCTTAGTGTTTCCGAAATCTCAGCCCTTTCCGTGTTACACACCTACAGTTTTCAGATGATTCCACACCTAAAGGTCCTGAATTTATTGATGAAAATATCTAAGAACGGAAGAGACTTACTTGTACACTCTTAATACATTTGGATCCATAATGTCTACACTTGATGCTCCAGACCAAGCCTTCACCCTGTGATGGCATACTGTTATGGAAATATCGTGGCCTGTGCATGCAGGCCTCTGCCAGTCCTTAATGATTCCTTTGACAGTCTTTTTTTAATCAAGTAATTATGTTAAGACTTTCAGCTCAAAGCTTTTAAGTATGGCTCCCTCCATTTAAGAAAGTCAATTAAAGGACTGCCGTGTGATGGGAAAGTGGTATGAAGGTGTCCCCTTCACTGTCAGTCAGGCGAAGGCCTGAAAGATTTGCAATTTATGGTGTCTCTTAATGCTATTCAGTGGAATGATGCTTTTTGTGAGTGTGAGTCTTACCAATGACGTAACAGTTTAAAATTTTTGAATGTTTTAATGGCCAAGTTGCTGCTGAACTTGTACTAAATCAGGGGATCAAAAAAATAGCTCTTACCTTTCCAAACTGTATTCATCCCATTAATGTATCACTTACCCCAAAGCCTCAGCTCACCTGGGTCACTCGGCCATGCTTTGTGAGAAATGCATCCAAGTGGCTGTATGAAGTCGAGATCTTGGGTAGTGGAAGGGAATAATGAGATCATGATATTCGTTAGCTGTAGTCACTTAGGTAGCTTAGGTTCAGCCACGCTGGAATCGGTGATGGCATCAGCAGAGCTGAATCCTTGTTTTGCCACATGAACAGAACAGTTCATGGAAATCAACACTAATGAAGGGTACATTTCTTTTATAGTTTCATTTCTTCTAATAACACTTTGTGTTTTTCTAAATGATGTATATTGCTTTTTCAGCTTTATTTTTAAAAGTGCCAAGTCAGAAAACCAACAAGGGGCTTAAGGCTGGGCCCTGCTTGGGACATTACAGCTAGAAACCAAGTTCATGTGGCAGCCTTTGCTTTACTAGCCTGATGGTCACTGAAGGACACCTTTCCACGTGTTCTCTGGAATTGTGTCTTTAACAGTACATCTCAGCAATCGGAGGCCATGCCTTTTAAAGTATGTATGAAATTTTTAGAGATATACAGAATTGTTCTCTTGGTCATTTTTTCCTTAAATGAAACCCAAATTCTGTTCTAAGTTTCAAGTCTTTAATGAGCTTCTAATGCATTGAGCAGGAAAACCAGCCCTCCCCACCCTCTGTTACCAATGAACATGAATGTACATGATCCATGACTACTAAGACTGTGTTCTTAGCCCTGCCTTCTTTTATGTGTGGCTCTAATCTAATCTTGGGCCACTTTGGCAGCAAAGGGCACTGAAGCCATATGGGATAGGGAATGCATTCCTTCAGTGTTTCTCTGGAGACTTTCCATTTCTTTAGAGTCATGGACCCAAATGGACCCAAATAAGTGTCACAGTATTAGGTCCTTTGCCCCAGTCTGAGATGTGCCTTTCCTTTGCTCACAGGCGTTGTTTGTCCTGGTGATGAGTTTAAGCCTTCTTCACTCCCTGCTCCTTAACAAAAGCAGCATGAGTGGTAGGTAATGTTTAAAGTGTCCGCCTGTGAGGATGCACTTGTACTGATAAAGGCTAGTAAGCTTTTGGAGCATCTGGTGGAACTCTGGGTGGTGCTGGGATATGATCCAGTGGAGAGGACTTGTTGTCCTCACTGAAGGGAACTGGCTTTGGGACTCTTATCAGCCTTGAGGAAGGAAACATTGTATTTTTGGCTCAGTGTGCTTGGTTAATCTTTGGTGATTTCATCTGAATGAGATTTGCTGAATTAGTGAATATTAAATTTAAACTAATATGAGTGGAACAATAAAAAGGTAGTGCTTATGTCTGAACTTGCTGTGATTTTGAGCTAGCACCAGGTTACCAGTAACCGAGACTCACTACTCTGTTTATTTTCATTTATTCCCAGCATTAAATAGGTTTGTTGTCTTGTCATACTCACACTGTGCCAGGTCTGTCCCTGTTCTCTCAGGAGCTTCTTGGTTATGAATATGTCATGGTGTCCTGCGCTGTGGGTCTGGCAGGATTATTTTATGGTAGCAGCCCAGCATTTCCCCCAATTTCGTCCTTTGTTATTATTAAAATTCCACTAATGGCTAAATATTCAGTGATATTTCTGAATAGCAACTGTTGATAAATTTAGGTTTCTGGCTTATTTTAATTATAGCAGTTGGGGGGAGGGTGATTAGGGCCTTTGATTAATGTCAATTGAATTTGGATTTCTAATTTTTGAAGAAAACCCTCCCAATACCCACTTCTAGGTACTACTGGTTCCGCTGACTCTTAGAATACTCTCCTGGGTTGATTTGGACATTTGAAAGTAGGTTACCATTTTGAGGCAACTAGATAAAAATTAGATAAAACTGTCTAAGTATAGACAGTTACGATGTTTATCAATGGCGTACCATGAATGTACTAGCTACATTCTGTGCTACAGATTTTTTGGAGGTATGACATGAAATTTTTTGTTCTTTTCACCACCTCTCTGCCTTTTTTTCAGAATGATACTCCCCAGTTCCAAAACTGTCCGTAGCTATTTCTGTGACATGCTAATACCCTTTCATCTTAAGTGCTTCAGTCTTGTTTTATTTCATGCACTGTGCCTTCAAAATGAAAACTTTAAAAGGAACTTTAAAAGAATTGAATAGTAGTTTTAAAAATTAATCTGTGTAATTTATGTGAAATCTAACTGTAATGAGGTCCTTTGTTTTTTATATGTCAACAGATCTACTAATCCTGTATAAAAGTTATTTTATGATGTTTGTCTTTCTTTGTGTGTTGTCTCATAATCTTTACTCAAAAAAAAAAAAAAGACCAGAGTTACTCCTCTAATCTTAAAAGTTTGAAGTTAAGTTTTTCTGCCTAACTTAAGCAGAAAATAGTACCAAAGTCAGAATGCCGGGAGTCACCTATAAAATGTTCCTGCCTATACGAATGGACAAACAGAAATGTTTCAGAAGTGACAGCACCACACAGCAGGCACAATTGTAGCTCACCTAGAATGATGTCTTTTCCCACTTCACAGTGGCACCACACACAGTAACAACCCAGGTTTTAACACTGCACCCACTTCACATCTATTCTGTGTGGTATCTTTCAGAGCAGGAAAGCACAAGAGGTTTATAGACCTGTGTTACACTTGTTTGTTAAAGTTATGGTCCCTGTTCCAGGTGAAGCCCAGTTAGAATAACCTGTCCTGGCATGTCAGCTGTAGTGATGATTCGGTGTGCTTATTAGTTAACAAGTTTCTTCAGTGCTGCTGCTCTAACGGGTTGGGAAAACAGAGTTATATAACAAGCATGGGCTGTGCTGACAAGGAACTCATAGTCCAGACGGGAGGGGCGGAAATGACAATAAACTGTGCTTCAGTAGCATTTAGCATCTCTCAATAGAAAGTCTCCTGAGGACATTCTGAGAGCTTTCAGCCTGGCCCAGTCTGTGACTGATATCATTTGCAATGTGGTCTTGAATTGCAGAAATCTCAGAACAGGCTCAGAGTCTCAGTTTCTGTAGTGTGGGTTGACGAGGTGGAGTTAGCATGGTATTTGACACAAAACTGAATACCTGAGTATGTTTGCCTTCATTTGTTCTTTCCTCATCCATTTTTTCAGCAATATGAACAAAGATCTTTTAGAGGACATCTTTCCAATTTAGAAGACATATTTAGATAGGAAAATTTGCTGGAACTTTCTTCCACTGTGTGGTTCAGTAGGTGGTCTAAATTATGACAGAAGTTTCAATCTTCTACATGCCTCACACTGTCTTTAGGTAAGATTAGGTTGTATTTATTCTCCTTTGGTAAAGGCTTGTTTAACTGCTTGAAGTCTTGCCCTGAGTTTTACTATTTTTTTCATGCCTGAATCAAGGAGTCTTTTGGTTCGTTTTATAAACACAATCTACTGATTGTGTTCAGATGTCTAGGAGCTGTTACCACCACTGTGAATACAATGATCACCACTCATGCTTCTCAGTTATGAATAAATGCCAGCATGCAGGTCTGCATGTCTCAGTCTCAGTTGCATTTAAAATCCAGTTCTACTACTGATTGTCTATCATAAATTTAAATAACTATGCCATTAGTGACCTAAAACTTCAAAAGCATTGGAATCTGATAAAGCATGACATTTAATATTACAGTTTCCACCTGCATTAACCAGTAATGGGTTAAAGCAAGCATGGCACGTCTTTAGTACTTTTGACTAGGGTCAGATGGAATTTGGTTCCCTGTTGCTGTGTAAACAAATCGAATGAGATGAGCAAGAACGGCAGGTTGGCTTCAGTGGAGGAGAGTGGAATTATGAGGTGTGTAGGAGTATAGTGCAATTTTGCGTCTATCCTGGAAGAAGACTGAAGACAAAAGGCTACGAGTTTCATGAATGGATTGAAGGCAACAATGGTGATTAAAAGTGATAGTATAGCTGGGCATAGTGCACACCTTTAATCCCAGCCCTCAGCAGGCAGAGGCAGGCTGCCCTTGATGAGTTTGAGGCCACCCTGGTTTATATAGTAAACCCCTGATCTCCAAAGGCAGGGGTAGGAAGAATGGATACCTCAACTTTAGCACAAATAATGTATTCAAATCAGACTATGAAGAGACAAAGATAAAGTCAAAGCTGTAGTGGAAAATGAGAGAAATTTAAGGTGGAACATTTAGAAACAGTACAAAATAATAACAGTGTTCCTAGTCTGTGATTATTGTTGAGGCTGAGCCAAAGTAAAGGAGGTGTGAAGAAAGTCTAGGCTGCTAGAGCCAGAGCTGGGTACAAATGTAGCTCAGTGGCAAAGCAGTGGCCTACCATGCACAAGGCCCTGGGTTCCTGGTTCAGCCTGAGCACCACCACCTGTTAGCATTCCAGGTATTTCCCAATACTCCAGCATCTGCACACACCATCACTTGTGATGATCATTGTTCCTGGAAGAGCCCTGCATCAGCCAGGTTTGGTTTAGGATATGAAAAGACATAAGGAACCTAGAGTTAATCCTAAAGACAGAGTGTGGCAGGAGTGAGGTGGACAGGCTATGATGATGGCTGAATTAGAGGACTGCTGGGGTTTTGGGAAATAACTTCAGGAGAATTTCAGATATAAGAGCTGCAAAGAGAATGCAGAATTGACTGCTGAATTTTAACGTGGAGGATGTGGATGTTAGGATACAGGGAAGGACTATGTTCTGGGCTCTATTTAACAGGACTTGAATGGGGTGCATTTGAGAAGGGACCAGGCATATAAAGTAGGATACCTAGAAACTGACCAGCTACACAGAATGTAGTTTCTGGTAGGTATCTCCATCGTAGAGGCAGAGGGGACCTCACAACTTTTTTCCACTGTAAGGACAAATAGAAAAGCTTCTGCTTTTTTCAGGTGTTGGCATTATCAAATATTGTAAATCAAGAAACAAAAGATAGTCAATGGGGACTATCACAAGAAACTATAAAATAAGAAAGTTCTGGAAACAAAAGATACAAAAATAAAATTAGAGAGTTGTTTTGGCCAGAAGATAGACACATAGACATTCTTAGGAGACTTAAGAAATTTGAGCTAGACTTTCAGCCCTGGCAGCTATCTTTCAGTAACTCACCAAAATGTCAAACACAAAGGGAAAGAGGAGGGGCACTTGCTATATGTTCTCCAGGCCCTTTAGGAAACATGGAGTTGTTCCTTTGGCCACGTACATGCGAATCTACAAGAAGGGTGATATTGTAAACATCAAAGGAATGGGCACTGTTCAAAAAGGAATGCCCCATAAATGTTACCATAGCAAAACCGGAAGAGTCTGCAATGTCACCCAGCATGCTGTGGGCATCATTGTAAACAAGCAAGTTAAAGGCAAGATTCTTGCCAAGAGAATTAATGTTTGGATTGAACACATCAGGCACTCAAGGAGCAGAGACAACTTCCTGAAGCAGGTGAAAGAGAATGATGGGGGGGGGGGAGCCAAAGAGAAGGACACCTGGGTTCAGCTGAAGCGCCAGCCTGCTCCACCCAGAGAAGCACACTTTGTGAGAACTAGCGGGAAGGAGCCTGAGCTGCTGGAGCCTATTCTGTACAAATTCATTGCCTAATGTACAAAAAGAAATAAAAGACCTGGACTGTGAAGTGTTTTTCAAAAAAAGAGAGAAAGGAAGGAAGGAAGGAAGGAAGGAAGGAAGGAAGGAAGGAAGGAGAAATTTGAGCTAGACGGTGGTGGACAGGAAAGGACAGGACAGGAAAGGACAGGACAGGAAAGGAAAGGACAGGAAAGGAGAGGACAGGAAAGGAAAGGACAGGACAGGACAGGAAAGGACAGGAAAGGACAGGAAAGGAAAGGAAAGGAAAGGAAAGGAAAGGAAAAAGGACTCATTCCCAACAACAGAAACTAGCATGCACTGAAAGTCTACTTTCAAAGCACTGGCTAATGCCCGTGTGATTCCAACATAGAATATATAACACATTCTTCAAGGATGGGGATAAATTTCCAGACAGCTGAAAACACAGCTGCCTCGCTGTCTCCCAGTATTTCATTACAGAACAGTGCAAAACAGAAAGAGATGGGCATGGTGGCACACACCTGTAATCTCAATAATCTGAGGCAAGAAAGCAGGAAGACCACTAATTTGAGGACAGCCTGGGCTACATAGCAAGAACCTGTCTAAGTGAAAACTAAAATGTATGTAGAAACCATACTCTTGATATAACTTGAAAGTAGAGACTATCAGAATCAAGTTTAATAAAATGAGACAAATAACATCACAGCATTACTTGCTAATACCCTTCTACACTCCCCACCCTCAGTCCTGCCACCAGGCTGGGAAGTGAACTGCAAAGAAGACAGAGAAATGTCAGCAAATGGGTGTGACGCTCCAGTATTGATCCAGAATTACTGCCAGAAAGATAAGCCTGCTGCGGTCTGAAGGCTATAATAAGGCTGTTTACAATGTTCACTTGCAGTCTAAGGAATTTTTACACAATCCTGGGTATATAAGAAATAAGAGTAGATATACAAATCAAGCATTCAGTGATAATACAATAAATTCATAAAGAATTCATTTTAATTCTTTGGTACACATAATTTTACCATTAAAGATGAAAACATTGGCCTGCTAATGAGATAAATATGTTTGTTTATTTTTACCCAAATCTTGGTTGAGTATGTGATACTAACACAGCATCATCCATTTGTTTTGTTTTTCAAGACAGGGTTTCTCTGTGTAGCACTAGCTGTTCTGGAACTTGCTCAGTAGACCAGACTGGCCTTGAACTCAGAGATCTACTGTCTCTGCCTCTTGAGTGCTTGGATTCAAGGCATGCACTACCACACCCAGCTAAAACACTGAACTTTATAACATAGTCTCAAATCTGAGCTGGGTGTTTTAGGCAGCATTCATTCACTCCCTTTGTGTGGTGTGATGTCATGCGCAGTGCAAAGTCTTGGTGGTGTGCTCACAACCAAAACTCATGAAGTATTTTGAGAAAACAGAGGGAAGCACAGCTCCAGATTCCTTGGAATCATTGCACATCTTATGTGTGTGTGGGGGGGCGTTTTGATACAGGGTTTTTCTGTGTAGCCCTTGCTGTCCTGAAACTCACTGTGTAGTCCAGGCTGGCCCAGAACTCAAGAGATCCACCTGCCTCTGCCTTCTGAGTACTGGGATTACAAGTGTGTGCCACCACCCAGCATACATGATTTTGAATTAATTCTTAGTGATGGCATGTTCAGAAACTTTTTACCACTGCCAAATTTATAAAGCTTATGTTGGGTTAACATGTCAAAGTAGAGCAAACCACAGACTGGAGAGTCGGGGGCTTCAAAGTAAGCATGATCTGAACTGGGTAGGTGTGACTTGAGGCCATCTTGAGACATAGCTTCTAACAGAACAGGGAATACAAAGAAAAAGCAGTCTTTGGACAATTGGGGTTGAAAGAAAAGCAAAGGACATGATTTAGAATCTTGTCAGATGAAAACAGCAGAGTCGGAGGAGCACTTTCCACCCTGTCACCAAAAGCACCCACTGAAGTATCTGAACGGTTCTCTGTCACAAGAAATCTCACAGCATGAAAATAAGATGGATACCAGGAGCTGGGAGTTGGCTCAGTGGTTAAGAGCACTTGTTGCTCTTGGTCAGGACACAGGTTCAGTATGCACTACCCACATGGTGGTTGACCATCCTAACTCCAGTTCCTGGGGATCTGATACCCCCTCCTATCTTTGGACACCATGTATGTACATGGTGCACAGACATGCAGGCAAAACACTCTTACATATAAAACTAAACTTTTTTTTCAAAAATGGATACAGATTTTTTAAATTGCAGATAATTGTGTATAAAAATTACAAAGCAATTTACAAATGATATAATTTAGTACCACTTGTAATTCTGGGTAGACTGAGTTGAAACAGACTTTATTAAGAGCAGTTAGAAAAGCTGGCCTGGGCATGGTGACACACACTTATCTCTGTAGCTGGGAAATAGGCAAGTGGACCTCTGTGAGTTCCAGGCCAGCTTAACCTAGGTATAGAATTTCAGGACAGCCAGTG
>JAQHUG010000387.1:644939-656302 GCA_028555095.1 Dicrostonyx torquatus | reverse complement strand
GCCAGACCAGGCAATTTAGTGAGACTCTTGTCTCAAAATTAAAAGTTACCAAGGGTTGTTGAGGAAAGGAGAGGTGGAGATGGCTCATTCAGTAAAGTGTAAGCGTGAGTTTGATCCCCCAGCACCCACATGAAAATGCTGGCTGAGCAGCATACACTGCCCGTGCTGGGAGGGCAGAGACAAGAAGATCCCTTGGGTTTGCTGGCCAGCCAGTCCAGCCACATCAGCTTAGTTAGAGATCCTGTTTCCAAAATTAAAGCACAAAGCAGACAATTGAGGAAAACACTGACTTCAACCTCTGGCCTACACACACACACACACACACACACACACACACACACACACACACGAGGGTTGGAGCTACAGCTCAGTGGCAGAGCACATGCCTACATGTGGAAGCTCTAGGTCCAAGGTTCAGCATTATACAGAAAAAAATCCACTCTGAGATCTGAACCCATGTGGCTACCTGTTCAAAAACCAGAATTACACCAGGAAGGTGCAAAAGCTACCACTAGGGTTGTAACTCTTCTGCCAAGCCAAGGAATGCCCCAAACCATCGTGCCTTGCTACATTAACATATCATGTCCTATGCTCCTGAAAACTCCAGTCAGACTATCCCATAGCACTCATACCACATCTGTAGGTTTGTCCAACATGGACCTCAGTGTCCTGGTGAGGCCCCAACAATCTAGTGACAACTCCACAGAACACACCCAGCACCAGTGCCCGTTTCCTTGACTCTTTCATGGATTACGGTGATAAGACCCACTGAGCCAGGCATTAGAGGATGCCATCATCAGACAGGGAGCAGGGTTCTTGCTGTTTGTCTCATGTGACAGGGCTTCCATTACATGGTTAGTGTAAAGCCTTTGACTCCTACACCTTACCTACATGACAGATTAGGAAACTAGCTATGGCACGGGACAGGGTCACTTCCGATAGGACCTTGGGTCAGAACCCTCTTTCCCTTTGGGCTCTTGCCAGTGGAGTTTCCCCACTATTAGCCTTATTTGTCATATGGTGTAGCCTTTGGTCCTCAGCTATTACCTGGAGATCCTGCTTCCTAGTCTGAAAGAGAATCCAGTCCCCCCACCCACCCCCTTACACATCATATCTTGTGGTGGTTTTGAAAGAAAATGGCCCCCAAAGGGAGTGGCTCTATTAGGAGGTGTGGCCTTGTTGGAGTAGGTATGGCCTTGTTGGAGGAAGTGTGTCACTGTGGAGGTGGGCTTTGAGGTCTCCTATGCTCAAGCTATACCCAGTGACAGAGTTCACTTCCTGTACTTGCAGATCAATATGAAGAACTCTCAGTTCTGTTTCCAGCACCGTGTCTCCCTGCATGCCACCATGTCCCACCATGATGACAATGGACTAAACCCCTGAACTGTAAGCCACCCCATTAAATGTTTTATAAGAGTTGCTGTGGCCATGGTTGTCTCTTCATAGCAGTACAAACCCTAAGACATTTCCCTTTATTCCCCCTGCCCAGCCTTCATTTCTCAAGTCCTCTAAGCCAGGTCAGGCCTTTCCTGGATTCTAAATGGCACAGTCCAACAGCATCTCCTCCCTTTGCCCGAAGTGTGAGTGTGTTGACAGCAAAGCTCCTGTCGGGGCTGGCACACTTCTGTGCTGCCGAGCTGCCTGCTGTGGGTCTTTGGTGCAGCCAAAGAAACGTGCCAAGAGCTCTCTGGAGGCAAACATTCTGAGTTCTGCATGATCTGGTAATGGGAGCTTTGATTAGAGAGATTTTTCTAAACCTCTTGCACACCCTTAGAATAACTGGCTCTGGGGCCGGGCGGTGGTGGTGCACGCCTTTAATCCCAGCACTCGGGAGGCAGAGGCAGGCAGATCTTTGTGAGTTCGAGACTAGCCTGGTCTACAAGAGCTAGTTCCAGTGCAGGCTCCAGAGCCACAGAGAAGCCCTGTCTCAAAAAACAAAAACAAACAAACAAACAAAAAAGAATTAACTGGCTCTGTATTAAACAGCTGCTATGTAATGATGCTACACACACTTAGTGGAGGTGTTTCTACGTTAGAGAAGTATAAATGCCTGTGTTATATGTAAGTGGGGAAGAGCATCTCATAAAGGAAGTACTGGTGGTGGAATAGCTTTTTGCTTCTCATTTTCAAATTAATGAAGTGTTTTCAGATGTTTTCACCTGAAAAGTGAAAAAGTGTTTTCACCTTTCTACAGGAAGCCTGCTTACACACTCACTCTGAAGCATGGAAAGAAACCTTCCAATCAGTTAAAGAGGGGGGGGTTAGAGGCTTCCATGTCTTCTACCTGATAAATTCGATTAACCTGAGCATTGCTTTCTTGTCAGACATGGTGTCCATACAACCTGGTTTCTACGTGTAAACCTGTTTTTTAAGACCCTGCCTTTCGATGCAGACAAAGACTGTATGAAACCCAGTGTCAATGCCCTGTTGTCTCTTCCAAGAAGACACTCCATTGGGAGGTGATGGCACATTTCTGGGCAGTTAAGAAAAGCTGTCTACCTCAAGAAATCTGCAGTTCAGCATTTCCACGAATAGCAGTAAATATGAGACTAAGATGTTGGCCCAGTCTGTAGGAGCAGATCCTCTAACTCACCAAAATATATCATGGATTTGGATTCATTCTTCTTTATTGCATGCCTATGTTGGTGGGATATCTGTGTGTGTGTTTGTATATATGCATGTTTGCAAGTGTGTGAGCATACCTACACGTGTGTGTGTGTGTGTGTGTGTGTGTGTGTGTGTGTGTGTACACACTAGAGGTTCCTGTCAGGTGTCTTCCTCACTACACTCCACATTCTCTCACTTGAGTAAAGCTCACAGCCTAGCCAGAGATCTCCTGTCTCTGCCTCCCTAGTGCTGGGATTACAGGCGAGCAACCACCCTTGCCTGGCATCTCTGTGAGTGCTGAGAATCTGAACTCAGGTCCTTACACTTGCACAGCACTTTGCCCATGGGCATCCCCCTAGCTCCTGGTTCACTCCTCCATGTCACGTATCTCTAGTCTGAATAGGGAAGGCTTTTGCTGGTCTTTGGCTGAGGTCTGAAGTGAGAGTGGACCTTAGGGCTGTGCACAGCAGCTGCGGGAAGAAGGGGGCCTCTTCCCACCTACCACGGGAGAGCAAGCTCAGAGGCCTAGTAACTAGTGAACATGGGCTCATTTAGAGAAAATTAATTTTTCCCAACATGTTATTACTTTAAAGACTCAAATATTAAGGTATATTTCTTATCTACAATTTCTACAATAAGGTCCCCCCAGACTTCCCTGAATTGAGATTATCCAGTAGAGTTGGGAAGGAAGTTTGACCCAAACTTTCATTTGAGGGACCCAAGAAGCCACACCTGCTTCACCAGTAAAACCAAGGCTTGTTTTCTTGTCTAAAGCACATTGAGTGTATTTCTAATAAAACTTTCCACAGAGTGAAATGCATTGTGTTCTGACTTATCAAAGTGAAATGTAAATAAATTTCATTATTTTTCCAGAAAAGTATCAATAGTCCTGAGGGAGGTACAAGTTTTTTCAGCTGTCAGTTAACCATTATTAAAATGGTGGCAATGAATAAACTCAAGACTGTAATTAAGATAAAGAAAGGGGATGAACTAGTGCAGAAAATTTAAATCTAACTGGAAAACTTCATTTTTGGACAAGATAGACATGTTCTGTTCTTCTTGCTAAGGACAGTGAAAGCTTGTGCACCGTGTATAGAATAATTAGACTTTGGAAGGAAGAAAGACGACAGAGGCTAGAGACCTCAAGATGCAAGAAGCAAGTGAGTTCCCTGGGGGTTATTTTTGGCTTTATATATCTACATCTCAGCATAAATGGCAAAAGGTACAGACAAGAAACACTCTAAAGCAGTGGTTCTCAATCCTCCTAATGCTGCAACCCTCTAGTACAGTTCCTCATGTTATGGTGACTCCCCCCAACCATAAAATTGTTTTTTTGCTACTTCATAACTGTAATTTTGCTACTGTTATGAATCATAAAATAATTATCTGATATGCAGGATATCTGATATGTGACCCCTATGAAGGGGTCATTTGACCCCCAAGGGGAGTCACAACCCACAAGTTGCTTAAGCAAAACCTTCTCTCTTTAGGAAAAGAACGAAACAATGAATAGCCTAGCAAGTGAGGATGTTGTTAGGTAATAAATGTGTGGCTCAGCACAGATGGCAAGCTGAACTCTGCTCCATGCCTTGATAGCAAAGGCTGAGAAGGGAGCCCTTTATTCTGGATTCCCTACAATAAACTCTTCTTGAAAATCTGGGCAATGTCATGGGGGGCAAGGCCCTTGCTGAGCTTTCAGCAGCCACACGGGGAGCAGTAAAATGGCACGCCCCTGCCGGGCGGTGGTGACACCCACCTTTAATCCCAGCACTCAGGAGGCAGAGGCAGGCAGATCTTTGTGAGTTCGAGACCAGCCTGGTCTACAAGAGCTAGTTCCAGGACAGGCTCTGAAGCCAGGGAAACCCTGTCTCGAAAAACCAAAAAAAAAAAAAAAAAAAGGCACTCCCCCCCAACCTGGAGTAAAGGCCAGAACCTGAACTTCAGCTCCCATCTAGAAGGGTCAAAGCAAGTCCCAGCCTTACCACCAGTACAATGTCAGAAGACATCTGCTTACACTGAAGACAGGAATAGGATCTAGAGTCTTGTCTTAGCTTCTTTCTCGTTGCCATAGTAAACTGCCCTCAACAAAAGCTACTTAAGGGAGAAAGGTTCATTTTGGCTTACAGTTCCAGGGGGACACAGTTCTTCATGGTGAGGAAGACATGCAGAGGGCAGGGAAGGCATCACAACAGCCACAGGAGTAGGAGGCTGGCTACCACATTGTGTCTGTTCTTAGAAAGCAGAGAATGAACAGGAAGTGGGGTTTAAAACCTCAAGTCCTGCAACAAGACTCCACCTCTTAAAGGTTCCACAACCTAAATAGCACCACCAGCTGGAGACCAAGTGCTCAAATACATGATAAACTGAGCTCTGTGGGGGACATTCCACATTCAAACCATGATACCTATCATACCTAAAATTCCATGATACATTTTTAATTTTTATTTTCTATCTTGTGTGTGTAATACATTTATGTGTGTGTGCATATGTACATGCAGGTAGGCTCTGTGTCCTCATCAATCACTCTTTACCTTATTTTGAGGCAGGGTTTCCCACTGCACCTGGAGCTTCACAGATTTCCTTAGGCTGCGGGGAGCAATGAGCTCCAGCAATCTGGCCATCTCCCCACTCTACCACCAACCTCCACACTAGAGTCAGATTCAATCTGCTGTTCCTGGCTTATTTATTTTTAACATGCATATATGGATACAAGGGGATTTGAACCCATGTCCTCATGTTTGCATGGTAGGCACTTTACCCACTGATCCATCATCCCCTGCCCTGAAATACTCAAGATACAAACATAGCTAGATATCATTCATATGCCAAGACCCCAGGAAATTTTAGCTAATGAAAAAAGCACCCTTTAATCCCAGCACTCGGGAGGCAGAGGCAGGCGGATCTTTGT
The DNA here is from genome assembly GCA_028555095.1 of Dicrostonyx torquatus. Classification (NCBI taxonomy): domain Eukaryota; kingdom Metazoa; phylum Chordata; class Mammalia; order Rodentia; family Cricetidae; genus Dicrostonyx; species Dicrostonyx torquatus. Next base: position 650,787 of record JAQHUG010000387.1, on the reverse strand, counting down.
GAGTTCGAGACCAGCCTGGTCTACAAGAGCTAGTTCCAGTGCAGGCTCCAAAGCCACAGAGAAACCCTGTCTCGAAAAACCAAAAAGAAGAAGAAGAAGAAGAAGAAGAAGAAGAAGAAGAAGAAGAAGAAGAAGAAGAAGAAGAAGAAGAAAGCACAGCCAATGAACTCCAACATCTAGATGTTGGAATTATCTGACAAGGATTTTAAAAATGCCTGAGATGAAGATAATTTGGTGAGCATTTATGAACAAACTTTTTAAAAATAATTTTTGCTTGTTTTTTTTGTTGTTGTTGTTGTCGTTGTTTGAGATAGAGTCTCTCTACACAGCACTGGCTGTCCTGGAACTCACTATGTAAGCCAGGTCATCCTCAGACTCTCAGAGAGCTACTTACCTTTGCCTCCCTAGCACTGGGATTAAAGGTGTGTGCCACCACACCCAGCTATACACAAACTTGTAACAAAGGATTTTAAACAGTTTCAGCAAGAAACAGTTTGCACAAAGAAAAGAACAGGAGGAAGTGAGGGCAAGTTTTCAGATCTGACAAACTCAATAATTGAAACAAACTCACCAAAGGGGTTCAGCAGCAACATGGGGGTGGCAAAGGAAAGACCCACTTGTTTGTCAATCAGCTTGAAGACAGAACAGTGGCTATTCTCAAACCAGAACAACTCTAAGTTCTGGTTAAAAACTCTGGAAATAGATTTTTTAAAATGAGTTCTGGGGGACCTGGGGAGAGGGCTCTGTGTTCTGTAGGAAGAATGATCTGAATAGCCATGCTATTCTCAAAGGGATGTGCTTTTTAGGTAGGCAGCAAGCAGAAGTAAAAGACGAAAACAGCCGAACAGGAAGGAGGCCGACCCTTACGTCATCCAGCAGAAAGCCACCAAGGAAGCCTGGAGAACAGAGACAGTCATGGAGCCTCTGATCCATACGAGGGCTCCAGGAAGAATGTCTTCTATTAGGTGAGACTGCAGATGAGCCATCTTTATATCGGGAATGATTGGCCTTCCAGTTGTGATCGAGGACACATTGTTTAGACTCAAACACTTTACCCTCTTCTGCTCTTATGCACATGTATTTTTACTCTTTGGGCCGTTTTGCTCTTCTACTTCTCCTTTTTCATAGGGTCAGACAGGGGATCCTGTGAGATACTTAGAGAGACATGCTTGAGTATGCAGTGTGTGCATGTGTAGGGGCAGGGGTGGCAACCCTGTGTCCACAGCCAGTTTCTCAATGAACTTAGACACCACATTACAATTTATTAATAAAATGCATATTTATACTCAGCTGGTAAAGTGCTTGGCATACAAGCATTAGGATGTGAGTTCAGATTCCTAGCACAAGCCTGAAGTTAGGCATAGCTGATAGGTCTGTAATTCCAACACTGGGAGCAAACCTGGTGCTTGCTGGCCAGCCAATCTAACCAAATCAGTGAGTTTCAGGTTGTGGGTATATTAGGGAAGGCAAGGGAACAGCACACCCTTGCTAACTAGAAAGGAAAGAGGGCTGAGGCGCTGCTGTAGACATAAGGACAATAGACAGCAGAAAGCCTCGCATGTTGGAGAGTGGAAGACAGGCAGGCCAAGTGGAGGTAGGATGAGGAAGAGAGCCGCTAGCTCCGAGAAGGGAAAATGTTGACCGAGATAATCACCCTCTCCTCTCCTCTCCTCTCCTCTCCTCTCCTCTCCTCTCCTCTCCTGCAACACAGAGGAAGCTCTCTCCCTTCTCCTACTTCTCTCTCTCTCTCTCTCTCTCTCTCTCTCTCACCTTTTTTCCCTCTCTCCTTCTCTTTCTTCTTGATACAGGGTTGCGTTTATTCCTAGCTGCGAACTCCCTACGTAGCCGTGGATGACCTTAAATTTCGGATCCTCCTATCCTCACCTGAGTACTAGGATTGAAGGCATGTGCCACCACGTTCTGTTTATGGAGTGCTGGGGATCCAACCCAGAACATCTAGGCAGGCACCTTATACACTAAGCTACACCCTCCAAGTCCCAAAACATCTATTTAAGGGGACATGTGGGAAACTGTGTCTCTCCTCTCAGTCACCTGCTGAAAGGAGGAACACGCCTAGACAAACGACTCGCAGACTGAGGCCGCAGAAAGATGGTATAAACACCCAGAACAGAAACATTTCAGGCAACTTCACAAGCTAAACCCAAGTTTTCAACCGTGCCACTTAAAGCTGTAAAACAGCAAACTGTCCACCAGGTGGCCGTATCTGCGGAGACTCGCGTATCCCATCAGCCCTGGCGCTCTGGCTGGAAGAGGGCGTGGAGGTGACTCTCTAGCCCTCCACGCCTCTACTCTCCTGTCCCGACTGACGTTGGGCAACAAAGATGGCGGCGGGAACCAGCAATTACTGGGAAGGTGAGGGCAAGGCCTCCGGGTGGGTCCCGCCGGGTGCAGAGGGGACAGAGTGAGGCTGGGTCTTGAGGAAGGCAGCAGAGAGAAGAGACAGACCTCAGAAACGGCCACACTGCGGGATGAGGTTGTCCGAGAGGAGCCCAGGGCCTGGGAACTTGAGGAAGGGGCTGGGGCGGAGTGAACCGGATCTGGGAAGGGGTTGGGCCGAGTGGAGGGAGCCGGGGTAGAGAGGAAGAGGAGCTCTTGGCTTCGGGTGGACCCGTCGGAGGGGTGGTGAGACTCTGCGGATGGGACTTTGGGGACGAACTCTTGCGAGGAGACGAGTGTTGAACCAGAAGCTCCAGAGCCCGGAAGACGAAAGCCTTGGAGTTGCGGCCACTGTCAGAAAACTAGGAGTGAGGGAGGAGCTTGTGAGTCCCGGCCTTGGGGGGGGGGGCTCCCAGACATTGGCCGTGGAATGTCTCCTCCAGGACCCCTATTGGCAATTTAAGAAGGAGACTTCGTCGAAGATTGGGCGACAAAATACTGAAAATAACTACCGTCTGTTCTGGAGTCCAAGATCAGTTTTGTTAAAATGATCAAGTATTCTAATTGATAAATTTGCTATCCTCCCGCCAAGAGAGCATTCAGGTGTGTTTATTTAATTCCTGAAAATCAGCTTCAATCAAATGATGTCACATAAAACATTCCTAGACCATGACGAGCCGCAAAGACCAGAAATGGCCCACCTTTTAATTTAACTGTTTCTTTACTTTTTTTTTTTAAACCTATTTCCTCTTTGTGAGCAATAAAACCCCTGCAAAGTATGGCATTGTCATCATCAGCCACTTGATGTGAGGGACTGAATTTTAAGTTCCTATCTGTCATATTTTCAGAATGCTTTCTACTTGACAAAAATTAGCGAGAGTTACAGAGAAACATGCCTAGAGCTTAAAACGTATTTTAAATGCCCTTACGGTAGCTAAAATTTATCTTTAAATTATGTATAAGTGGCTACCGGTATCTTTGATAGTCGTTAGGCTATGAATGACTGTGTTGTAATAATTAGAGCAAGCCGTTATTGGCAGTATACCTTGTGCCAGATGCTTTAAGCACGTATAGAAAACCCTGGAGGGAGAGGTTTAAAAACTGAGAACTAAAGTTTTTAGATGAACTGTAATCGTCAGTAAATCTCAAAGGCAGTAGGGGGACTGAGCTGACATTAGAAGTGGGATTTGGTCTCTGGGTAGGTTACCCCATCATCCAATTCCGTTTCCTGCCTTTCATTGCCTCCATGTTTAGTCCTGAGACTTTCTCACATTACCCCTGCCTGTGTTTCAGTCGTGAACACTCAGGTATGTCTAGGAGTTTCCAGGTATGGCTTCTTTCAGCCAGCCCGTTAGAAGCCAGGCTCGTACACCTGCTTATCTGTTTGCTTCTACTTTTAAGACATATGCTTTTAAAAAAACCTGTTACATTTGTATTTTGCCCTGTTCATGGTGCATCGTTTTTAACCTCTATTCCCCCTACCCAGTGTTTTTGAAGAGAAGTATTTAATTTTTGTTGATTTGCTCTTTCTTTGTGCTTGTTAAGGTATTTTACCTGTATGAAAAGAATCCCAAAGTCCTAACAAAGCTGTGAAATGTAAAAAGAAAATTCTTTCGAAATGAATGCAGGCATCTTATACAGTTAGCTGGTGAATTGATCTGGTGGTCATAATCATTTTCATTTCTTCGTTGTTTATATTCTCTTCTTGTTTTCCTTCAAGTTACAACTTTGGGTTATTGCTGTAAAAGTAATCTCAGGTATGTCAGGGCATTTGTGTGTCTCCCACCGCTGCTTCCCTTAGTGCTCCTGTCTGAAGCTTAACTACAGGACTAACTTACTTTCTTGGATAAATCCTCAATTTCTGGGGAATTAGATCAGAGATCATCAATACATGATAGTTGGCTTTCTCCAAAATAGTCTTGTGATTTTTAATGTCTGTTGGTGGAAAATGATTTGTTTTTATAATTTCCTTGAAGATCTCAGGAAACAAGCTCGACAGCTGGAAAATGAACTTGACCTGAAACTAGTTTCCTTCAGCAAACTGTGCACAAGTTACAGTCACAGCAGCGCCCGGGATGGAGGACGCGATAGGTATAGGTACTACCGGCTTCTCTTTACCTTCAACTAGATGATGCTTTTAAAGTAAACTGACATATAGAGCTCTATGACCTGGTCTGCTGGTGGATTGTTGATATTTTCATTTCTTGGTTATTGTCTTTGTGTGGGGGGTTGTTTTATAAAAATTCTAATTCTTGAAACTAACATTATGTGAGAGCTTTAGATAAAGATTATGATAGCTCAGAAAGGAACTTCTGGAGTTTAAAAATGAGTTTATATTAATGATGGTTTTGATGCCAGGCCTGTAAACCTGTTACCCTGGCACTTGGAGGCCTAGATAGGAGACACATGATTGCACACTCACTGTGGGTTCCATGACAAATCCAAAGAAGTTTCAGTCTCAGTCCACAGAAATGTCTGATTTGCCCACAAAGATTTTGTTTTGCTTTTGTTTGCTTTTGTTTCTTAAGACAAGGTTTCTCTGTGTAGTCCTGGCTGTCCTGGAACTTACTCTGGCTCTGTAGACCAAGCTGGCCTCAAACTCAGATCTGCCTGCCTCTGCCTCCCCAATACTGAGATTAGAGTGTTCCACCACCACCTGGCTGATTTTGTTTTCTAATTTCTGAATGGAACTGAGGAGTTACCTAAATGCAAAACATACAAACTGTTTTTCCGGAATTTATTCTTTTAGAATGAATTTAATGCAGGACCCTCACAATTAATCCTGGGAGCTAGTTTTAATGTTTCTATTTTTTTCTTTTGAGAAACTAGCATATTACAACCTAAGAAAAATTTATTCATATTTTAAGTAATCACTTAAGGTGATTACTTGTTTTAAAAAAAACAGAGAATGTTTGAGATGCTTAGAAAGATATAAGGACTAACCTAATGAACCTTCTTTTGCTTGTGTCTCTTTTTGAGAAATAGTCATTGAAGATTTAAGTGAGACATACCACATTGTCTTCCTATTTGTGCATAAATAGCACTATTTTTGTTACATATCTTAATATTCCTAGGCATTTCATATTATCTTACAAAAGTTATTTTGAAGTTTGTTTTTTTATGTAACATTGTCTTTGAGGTTCAGTTGTGAATGTATTTAACTCTACTGTCTTCGTTTGCTATATATATTAACAGCTGCTTTAGGATTTAACAATTTGGACATTTCTTTTTTTTGCTTTTTTTGCTTTTTTGAGACAGAGTTTCTCTGTGTAGCTTTGCAGCCTGTCCTGGAACTCTCTATAGACCAGGCTGGCCTCAAAGTCACAGAGATCCACCTGCCTCTGTCTGCTGGGATCAAAGGTGTGTGCCACCACTGCCTGGCTGATGGACATTTCTAAGATTTGCTAGTTAATAATTTTAATAGCTGACATAGAGTAATCACCATATTACA
>JAQHUG010000387.1:623474-644647 GCA_028555095.1 Dicrostonyx torquatus | reverse complement strand
TTTTTTTTTTTATTTAACCAGTAATGAAAACAACACAACTGAGCTTGAATCTGAACCTAAACCCTCTCTCTCCACAACCCACATTCTCAAAGCTGTGTACTGAACACAGTCCAGCAGAAGCTCCTTTCACTGCTGCAGCCTAAGTCGTGTTCCTCTTTCATAAGGACATGGCCTGCAACGTTAACACGGCTGGTGTGTTGACTTTGGGACCTAAAAATGTTAGGAGCATGCCCATGGTCTCCAGTGCAAGACATTGCTTTGCACATTCACTCACCAAGTATGGAGAGTGACGATTTTTTTTTCAATAAATAAATTTTTGTTCAGAAGGCTCTTTTTCCCAGATTTAAAGCATGCATTGGTTTTGCCAATGAGTATACAATTTGAAAACTCCAGTCTGTCAGGAAATACTATTGCAGGGTGCTTTTTCCATGCCTCTTCTTGGATTCCCTTTAAAAGAAACATTTTGAGCTCAGCTACAAACTGGAACTGATTTCTGCTTTCACCAGAGAACCGGGATTTGTGAGGACACAGGCTGAGGCTGGAGCTCTGTGGCAGGTGCCTGGCGGATGTGAGGCCCTGCCTGTAATCCCCAGCACTGGAAACTAAAGATCGACTGTGCATACTGAGTCTTTGGTTTGATGCCCAGATTGTAAGCATGCCACATGAATAAAGTCAGCAATCAGCAGAACTTTTCTTTTACGAATCTTGGGTTTTGTTTTGTTTGTTGTTGTTATTGTTTTTGGGAGTCTTGGGTTATTATGTTTGTCTGTTTGTTTTTTGCTTTGTTTTTCTGTATGTTGAGAATCAGAAGGTCTGTGTATCATCACACATTATCAAGTGAATTAGATTTAATTGAATCCTAATATTGTAGAGAACAAGGTTTTAACCATTTCCCTGGACTTCTCTGCTGTCCTAAGAATGATGAATCTGGAATATCCCATAGTAGAAATTGCCCTGTTACTCATTCATTCAACAAATATTTAAAGAACAGTAAACAGTCACCATTTGCCAGGTGTTAGGCATGTGACCATAAAAAAAGGCAGAGGCAGTTTCCTTCCCTGATGTCCATGGGCCCACTGTTCTTTTAAATGTATGTGATAGGGGAGGGTTTATATCAGTGAGAAACAGTTTTTTGGTGGTTGCACATTCTAGGTGGTTGCACAACCTTGTCTTAGCTGTGGCACAGTAAAGAAATGATCCCAACCTCCACACCACCCCTTTTATCATTTGTAGCCCAAGCTGGACTCAACCCTCTCTCCTTTCTGTCTTGGCCTCCCATGTGCTGGAATTATAGGTGTATGCCACCATGCATGACTAAGAACTAGATATTTTTATGTCATGTTGCAAGGCATATAAACAGGAATGTTTATAGAACAAATAAAGCTTAAGGCCTAGTTAAGCATCTGACAAAAAAAGAATCCTTATTAAAGCCAGGCATAATCCCAGCACTTAGAGAATAGAGCAGAAAGATCATAAGTTCCAGGCTAGTTTGGCCTGTGTATACAAAGCAAGCCTCTGTCTTTAAGAAAAAACAGTCTGGGGCTGGAAAGATGCTCAGCAGCTGTGCACTCTTACTGCTCTTGCAGAGTACCCAGGTTTGCCGCTCAGCAACTACATGGCGTGCTCACAACTGCCTGTAACTCCGGGTCCAGAAAATCTGATGCCTCTTCTGTTCTCTTCCAGCTCCTACATGCATATGATGCACATAAACTCACATAGGCAAACAAACATACCCATAAATAATTAAAATAAATATTCTTTTTTAAGATTCATTTTTCCCCCCCTTTTTGTTTTTTTGTGTAGCTTTGAATCCTGTCCTGGAACTTGCTCTGTAGACCAGGCTGGCCTCAAATTCACAGAGATCGGCTTGCCTCCACCTCCCAGTGCTGGATTAAAGGCGTGTGCCACCATCACTGGCTAAAAAGTTCTTATTAGCTATTTTTTGGCTATTTCACTGATTGCTTTTGTTGTGAATGAAAATCGGGAAGCAGTGGAGGCTGAGGTTCTTTTTGACGATGAATTGATGATGTAGTCTTTGAGTCAGCACATCTAAATGCTATACAAGGGCAGGAAAAGGTCTTCACTAAGGGTGGAGAATGTAATCCATTTTATTTGTGTGAAGAATAACTCATTTGTAGTAAGGCGCATATGTGGGCTCCTGATAAAAGGGACTGGTTTTTCAGAGAGGTAGGTGAAACCCGCAGGATATGTGATTTTAAAATTGGAGTCTGTCAAACATCTTTCGTCTGCAGACGAGTCAGATTTCTGACTGACTGTTGTGATACAAAAAGGCATTAAAGATGCTTCTGTGAAATAGCCTGAGGTAAATGCATGCAATGTGGAGGTGTGGAAGCCTGGTGCGGCAGTGCGCTGGCTGGGGCTCTGTCAGCCTGCTTGCCCACTCCTGACTCCTTGATAACTGCTTGTCTAACCAGGTCATTTAAGTCTCAAATCTCAGTATATTTCTTATTCAGAGTCTCTAGAGGAAGAGAGAATTTAAAGGCATAAGAAACTATAATTTTGGAGAAAAGCTAAAGGTTATTTTTCACAGGCCCCAAATGGGATCTATAATCCATTTTTTTCTTCACTATTTGAAGGAGTTTTTGGCTTCTTCCCCATTATTTGTTATTTCAGATTCAGAATTTTAGTTGCTTAGACTGTTTTCTATCATTTGGGGAATAGTACATAGCATTTAAAATGTCTTTATACTCATTTGTATTTTGTACTGTGTTTAGTATTTTAGGACATGTGGGATACTTTTAAAAAGAAAAGTGAATCATAGTTAAATTTTTTAAAATTGCACTTATTTATGTAGGGGGCTAGAGTGTGCACTGGCAGGGGACAACTTACAGGAGGAGTCAGGTCTCTTTTACCATGTGGATTCCAGGGATCGAACTCAGGGCATCAGGCTGGCTGCAGGCACCTTTAGCCACAGAGTCATCTTGCTGGCCGTAAAAGCATAATCTTTAAAGAAGTAGAAGTGTTTCAGGGTTCATTTGACCTCTTGAAGAAAATTTACTGTCTTATTTTAAGGCTGTTTTAAACACTAAGTAATGGATTTTTAAATTAAACTTCTCTTTAGTTCAGACACAACGCCCCTCTTAAATGGATCAAGTCAAGACAGAATGTTTGAGACGATGGCAATTGAAATTGAACAGCTTTTGGCAAGAGTAAGTGCTTTTGGGTAAACAACTAGTTTGCCATTTGTTGGATATGTTGTTTATTGAAGCAATCCATTCATTTAAGGTGTGTTCTTCCTCCAACCACTGGAATTTTAATGTCAGCCATCCAGATTGTAGCAGATGCTATTTGTGGGAAATGCTGACTGAGTCTTACCTTGTTTACTGTCAGCTAGGAGGACATATAGGCAGATAATTTACCTGAGTTGTTTTTAGTGTTTTTTAAAATACTTTCTCCTTTTCTTCCTAGCTTACAGGGGTAAACGATAAAATGGCAGAATATACCAACAGTGCAGGGGTCCCCTCTTTGAATGCAGCACTGATGCATACGTTACAGCGACATAGAGACATTCTACAGGTGATGTATATATATTATCAAGGTAACATAGAGGGATAGTTAACTTGGTTTAGAATATCAAAAGTATAACAAAACAGTAAATATTTAAAGATTTACTAGGTGGTATTATAATACAGAAGTGAAAATTGAAGGCAAAGTTTTTATTTTTATTCTTTAATTTTTTGGTTTTTCAAGGCAGGGTTTCTCTGTATAACAGCCCTGGCTGTCCTGGAACTCACTCTGTAGACCAATCTGGCCTCAAACTGCCTCTGGCTCCCAAGTGTAGGGATTTAAAGGCATGTGCCATCACCACCCGATGGTAAACTTTTTTTATTACTGAGAAAAGTTATCAATCTTTATAATTTAAGAACTCTTTAATAATTTATTTTTATTTTATGTGCATTTGTATTTTGCCTGCATGTAGGTCTGTGAGGGGGCCAGATCCTCTGGAACTGGAGTTAAAGAGAGTTATGAGCTGCTCTGTGGGTGCTGGGAATTGAATCCAGGTCCTCTGGAAGAGCAGCCACGCTTTTAGCCACTGAGCCAATTCTCCAACCCATTTAAGAGTCTTTAAAAATTGGTATATACCTTTAAGTCCTGGTACTCAGGAGTCAGAGACAGTGGGGTGACTCACGTTTAGTGAGTTCAAGGCCAACCTGGTCTACATAATGAGTTCCAGGTCAGCCAGGACTGTGGAGTGAGACCATGTTTGAAGGTGCTGGTGGTGGTGGTGGTGGTGGCAGCAGTCGGAGCCTGGAGAGATGGCTGGTTAGTCAGAGTGCTTGCTATGAAAGCAAGAGGATCTGAGTTCACATTCCTAGGACCTATATACAAGCCAGGCATGGCCACATGTACCTCTGACTCCCAACACTGTGGGAGATGGACACAGATGATCCTATGAACTTGCTGGCCAACTCTCAAAGCCAAGACAGGAGAGCAGTAGAAGAAGATACCCACATTCATTTCTGGCCTCTGCATACATGTGTATAGGAAACACAGACATGTGCATGCATACACACATACACACACACACACACACACACACACACACACACACACAAAGAAAAATAGGAATCTCTTTTTGAAAGTTTCCTGCATTTATTATTTATTTGTGTGTGTGTGTGTGTGTGTGTGTGTGTGTGCATGCTTCTGTGTCACAGTGCATGTGTCATGGTACATGTGTGACGGTCAGAGGACAATTTGCAGGAGTCAGTTCTAGTTTTCCATCATGTGAGCTCTTGAGGTTGAACTCAGACTATCAAGCTTGGCAGCAGTGCCCTTACCCACTAAGCCATCTTGCTGGTCCACAAATAGGAATCTGAGTACCGTGGCACATAGCTATAATCCCAGCACCTACCAAGCAGAGGCAGGTGGATTGCCCCAAATTGAAAGTCAACCTGATCTGTGTAGTGAATTCCAGGCCAGCCAGGGCTACATAGTGAGACCCTGTCTTAAAGGGGGAGGGAGGAAGAAAACAAAAAAGGAATAGAATTATAATTCAGTGGTAGAATTTGTGATTAGCATGCACAAGGCTCCAACTTTAGTCTCCAGAAGTGCAAGTGTGCACCTTTGCTGCCTTAGATAGGGTTTCTTCTTGTTGTTGTTGTTGGGGTTTTTTTTTGTTTTGTTTTGTTTTGTTTCTCAAGACAGGGTTTCTCTGTAGCTTTGGAGCCTGTCCTGGAAACTTTTAGACCAGGCTAGCCTCCAACTCAACAGAAATCTGCCTGCCTCTGCCTCCCGAGTGCTAGGATTAAAGGTGTGCACCACCACCACCACCCAGTTTAGTTAGGGTTTTTATTTGATGTGAAGAGACACCGTGATCACAGCAACTCTTATAAAGGGGAAAAATATTTAATTGGGGTGACTCACTTAGGGTTCAGAGATTTAGTCCATTATCATCATGGTGGGACAGGACGGCATGCAGGCAAGCATGGTGCTGGAGAGGTAATTTTGAGTTCTGCATCTTGCAGAGGCAACAAGAAGTGGTCTGTCTCACTGGACATAGCTTAAACATATATGAGACCTCATAGCCTGCCTCTACAGTGACACTTCCTCCTACAAGACCATACATAGTCCAACAAGGCTATACCTTCTAATAGTGCCGCTCGCTTTCTTTCAAACTACCACACATGCGTTCACAAACACACATAAAGAAGGACTAAAAATAATTTGCCTAATGCAAAAATATGAATGTCAGGTTGAGAATTAGGATTGTGACCAATGGTAAAACATTGAAAGCATTCTTACTAAAGAAAAGGGGAGCTGGGGATACAGCTTAGGTGGCAGAATGTTTGCCTGTTATACACAAATCCCTGAGTTCAATTCCCAGCTCTACATAGAACTAGATGTGCTGGTACAGGGCTATAGTGCCGCCACTTAGAAGGAGAGGCAGGAGAGTCAGAAGTTCAAGGCTGAAGTAGACTAAATTAGACCCTGACTCAAAAAATGAAAGAAAGAAGGAAGGAAGAAAGGAAGAAAAGGGTGCTTATAACTACCATAAATGTCTGACATGCTTTGGAGTTTGTTTTTATAGTTAGTAAAAACCTGAGAGATAAATATTTGAAAGGAAAAGGCAAAATTCCTAATATGTAGCTTGATAAGATCATTTATGTCTGATACACCAAGAAAGTTAGAAACAAATTCAGTAAAGATGATATGTATAAAGCAAGCCATTATCCTCTGCATAAACAATGACCTATTAGAAAATATAATGAAAGGGGCTTGGGAGCCAGGACCAGCACAGTAATAGTATAAATGAGGCCCTTATTCAGTCGTGAGCCCCAGAAAATGAATCAATCTCTCTCTCTCTCTCTCTCTCTCTCTCTCTCTCTGTCTCTGTCTCTGTCTCTCTCTCTCTCTCTCTCACACACACACACACAGAGAGAGAGCCAGGTGTGATGATGACAACCTTACATACACATGTAAAGGACTACATGGGAAATGATTTTTTGTTTGGGGCAGTCTCTGTGCTCTAGATTTGTATTCCAGATTTGCCCCTGACTTTCAAATCCTCCTACCTCAGTCTCCAAATGCTAACATTACAGGTGTCTGCCCATACAGCTCTTTATTTTCTTTCTTTTTTAATTAATTGGTTTTATTTTGAGACAGAGTTTCTTTTAGCACAAACTGTTCTTGAATTCCTGATCTTGTTCCACCTCGCAAGCACTGGGATGGCAGGTGCGCACCAGCCAAGCCAGATGTCCTTTACTCACTTTAGAATGGCGAGATGATACCAGAGGTCATTTAGAATCCCAAGAATAACCAGGAATAAAGCTTAATACAGTTCTGAAAGTGAAGATGAGCATTTGATTCTACCACATGTTAAGGCCTGTTTAAAACAAGGATAATTGATAGTTTGTTTCCAGGGCCAACCAAGTGACTATGTGGGTAAGCCTGACAACCTGAGTTCAGTCCTTAGTCACCACATGTGGAGGGAGAGAACCAATCCCTGCAAGATGTTCTCTGACCTGCACACATACACATAAACACACACACACACAAACATGCATGCATAAATTATAAAAATCTCTAAAGATAGGTGTGTGTGTGTTTGTATGTTAGAGGTCAACCTTTGTTAGTTAATTGTTCCTTAGTAGTTGTTCTTTAGGTTTTTGAGGAAGGGTCTCACTAGGAACTGGGGCCTGCCAGTTTGGCTAGGATTACTGGCCAGTGAGCCCAAGGGCTCTTCTCTTCTCTGCCTCCTCACTGCTGGGATTACAGGCTACACTATCAAAACCTAGCTTTTTACAGCCTAGTAGGGATCCGATAGTGCTTTACTGACAAACCTCTCTCTCTCCCCTCCTGTCCCTCCATCTCTCCCCTCCTTCCAGCTCCCTCTGCCTCTCCCTCCCTCCTCTCCTCCTTTCTCCAACACCAAAGATTAACAAGAAAAAAAAAAAGTAAGAAAGGAGGGAGGAAAGAAAAACTATCAAAGTTTTGAATAGAGCCTGGATGAAATTTGTAATTACTGAGCAGTGACGAGCTAAGGAAGATCTAATGTCAGAAGCTACGACAAATGACTCATCTGTTTAATATACACAGAATTAATGTAAATAAGAGAGAAAACAGGAAAATGGATAAAACTATAAACTTGCTCAGTGGTAGAGCATTTTTGCATTTGTAGCGTCCTGGGTTGGATCCCCAGCACTGAGGGGATGGTGGGGATGGAGGCAAAGGTTTAAAAAAATAAACTATAAGTCTTATTAAGTACAGCACTAAGTAGAAAAATCTCTCCCCTCTTTTACCCTATTCTACTTGAAGTCATTTTGTCTTAGAATTTTACCTTTACAGTTCTATGTGAACAAGTACAAGGTGGTAGAGTGCTTTGTGTTTGAAACGTGTAACCTGATGACCGTGCACAGCTACTTTAGAAGGGTAAAAGTTCACCCATATTGTGTTGAGACTGGATGTTGATTTATTTCAGGATTATACACATGAATTCCATAAAACCAAAGCAAACTTTATGGCGGTACGAGAAAGGGAGAATCTGATGGGATCAGTACGAAAAGACATTGAGTAAGTTACCTTTCCTCTTACTGTATAGAATGTTTATGTGGATTTAGGCTATATCTGTGGTTAATCACAAAGCGAGTAGCAAAACCAGGATTTAGGTTTTGGGATTTCTGATTTACATTCCATTGACCTTTGTGCCTTGTTACAGTATGGGCTGAATCTACTTTGCCACTTCCCAGTCTTCCCTTGCCAACCTTGATCTTAAGTCCAGCTTGAATGATCCCTTCCTCCCCATGCCAGGAATGGCATGATTGCCAGTAACTGTCTGTTTCCCTGTCATTCGCTTCTCTGTTGCCCTAGCCTATGTTCAGAAAGCTGTTAACATCCCTGAAACTCTGAAATGTGTTTGTATGTGAGCAGGTGTTTCCAGGCTTAATACAAAGTCAAATCCTTATATGAAACTAAGAACCTTTAGCATTTTACAATGATCTTGCTCTTTTCTCCCATACCTTCACATGATCCTCTTTTTGTAGGCATTGGTACAGTTCAGGATTTTTATTTATTTATTTATTTATCTATTTATTTATTTATGCAGTGTTTGGTCTGCGTGTATGCTTACTTGTCAGAAGAGGACACCAGATCTCATTATAGATGGTTGTAAACCAGTATGTGGTTGCAGGGAATTGAACTCAGGGCATCTGGAAGAGCAGACAGTGCTCTTAACCACTGAGCCATCTCTCCAGCCCTTCAGTTCAGGATTTTTAAAACATTTGTTCTTAAAGGACAGTTGTGGTGGCACATGCCTTTAATCTCAGCACTCGGGAGACAGAGACCAGCAGACTGTAAGTTCAAGGCCAGCCTGTCCAACAGAGTGACTTCCTCCAGGACAGCCAGTGCTACATAGAGAGACCCTGCCTCCAAAAAGAAAGGAAAGAAGGGAGGAAGGAAAAGGAAAAAAAAAAAGAAACTAAGAAATTGTTTTTATTCTTATTACTAGTGGAAGGCAGGAAAATAGTAATATTGGTAGAAGTAAATGTCACTTTTGTAACTTTATTGTGCTGACAATGACCATGGAAATCCTAAAGCATGGACAGTTGGGTGGTGAGGGACTGACACTGCTGTGAAGGATGACATTGTTTCAGTAGCTCTCTTGCCCAGGGTGCCATGTACCTGTGCTGATTAGTCTAAAGTTTTGCTTCTGCTGGAGAAAATAATGCAGAAGATCATACACAAAGAAAAAGTTGGATCCCTCTCAAGAAGGTTGGGTTGGTTTGAAAAACAGAAAACCCTTAAATCTAAACTGGAGGAACATTTATCTTTTACATCTGTAATAGTATTTTTCAAGAAATATGGAAAGCATTCTGATTGTTGGAAATTACGGTCAAACTGGGGTTAGTTAGTCCCTTAACCTGATGGTACAGTATCTTCTAAAATGTTCTTGCCTTTTCTTGACATTGTTCTAGATCATATAAAAGTGGGTCTGGAGTAAACAACAGGAGAACTGAACTGTTTCTGAAAGAACATGACCACCTTCGAAAGTGAGTACTACCTGCTTTCTATGCTTATAAAGACATCTTATTTATTATAGTAAGGGCTTTGCTGGTGATAATTTCCCTGCTCCAAGTGGGTTCAGTAGAAATGGGTGGCAGCTCATCAACCTTAATTGAAAGATGCCCTTCGAGGATTTTACTCTGCTCTTTGGCCTGCCTACTGCTATGCAGCTGTTATCCTTACTGCAAGTTATTAATGGTATCCAAAATAATAATACTGATAATTTATGTGGTCTCTTACCACTTTCTTATTGAAGAAGCTTTATAGAGGGTAGTAAGGCTAAATATCAAATGGAAAAAACAAACAAACAAATATTTGTTTCCCAAGATTTCAGCAGAAAATTATTGGATGAAGGATATATGTGTTTTAAAATAAGTCTCCACATTCTACTCCTGTGTCATCTATTTTGCTCCGTGATTTTTTTTTCTTGTTCGTTTTCTGTGGTAGCTGATCTTGTCAGCCCTTGAGTATCCGTAATAGTCAATGTTAGGAATTTCTTTGCTAATTGGTTGTGTCTGATAAGCCTATGGTGCTGTTGAATTTATTTCACTGTAAAGACCTTCAAAAAGGAAGGAAGGAGGGAGGGAGGAGAAAAAAAAGAAACGAAGAAAGTGGTAAAATCAAGATACCAGAGACTAGAGCAATAACTCAGTAGTTAAGAACACCAGCTGCTCTTGCAAAGGACCTGGACTCAATTCTGAGCATCCACTTGGTGGCTCACAACTATCTGTAACTCCTGTCCCAAGAAATTCAATGTCTTCTTCTGACCTACACAGGCACGAGGCACACATGTAGGCAAAACGCCCATACACATAAAAATAAAAAATAATAATAATAAAATATCGAGCAGGGTGTGGTGGTACATGTCTGCAATCCCGGCTACTTAAGAAAGCAACTCAGGATGGTTGCTTTGTCCAGTTCAAGACCAGTCCAGGCAGCAAACTAATAGTATATCTCAGCACATGTGTATTAGACGCATGTACACTCGCACACATTCAGAGTGATGTCAGGTCTTGAATGTGGTATTGAGGATTGAAGTTATGCTAGGCAAGTGCTTTACCTCTGAACTACTCATTTGGCCAATTAAAATCTTTTTAGGAGCCATGATTCTTCTAGTGTTAGAACTAGTTTAGGGGGTTTGGTTTTTTTATTTTATTACCCATCTTTGTGTGTTTGTGGTATGTGTGTGTGTGTGCGTGCATGTGTGTATGTATCAATGAAGAGACCTGAGGCTGGACTAATCATCTCCCACTCTTCCACCTTATTCATTAAGGCAGGGTCTCTCAAGCCCATGGCTCACCAATATGGCTAGTCTGCTCTGGGGATCCTTTGTCTCCTCATTCGGAAGCTTGAGTTCCAGGTGGTCCACACACCTATCTGGTATTTTCCATGGATTCTGGTGATCTGAACTCTGGCCATCATGCTTGCGTGGCAGTCACTTTAACCAATGTACCATCTCTCCAGCTCCTTTTTCTTAAATCCATATTTTAAATTTATGTTGTGTTTGCAGGGTCTGTGTCACAGCATGCATGCGAAGGTCAGAGAACAAGTTTTAGGAATCTCTTCTTTTCTTCCCCCATATGGGCTTTAGGGATCAAACTTGGAGTCTTAGCCTCGGCAACATGCTGAGCCATGTTATGAGACCCTAGCTCTTTTATTTGTTGCATATTAGTGATTGGCACAGGGACAGACTCTTCTGGAGTGTATATAGTTACAGACCCTTTTAGCCCTTTATGTGTTCAGAAAGACCACCATGAAAGAATTTTGTATTGCATCAGGAACTATATCAATATATTCCTAGAGTACAGAGTAATTCAGTAATACAAAAGAAAAATAGGTTGCATTAGTATTTCTGTACTTATTGTCTCAAAAAGGACAGTCTGCTGGGCATGGTAACATGTTTAAATGTCCCAGCATTTAGGAGGCTGGGAAAGGAGGCTCACTGGTTTAAAGCCAGTGCGAGCTAAGTAGTGAATTCCAGGCCAGCTCAGCCTGTGCAGTGGACCTTCTCTGAAGAAAGTATGAAAAACATCAGAAATATAGTAGTTTACTTCAACAGCAACGGTTTGAGCTGGTGAGATGGCTCAGTATATGTAAAGCACTTACTGCATAGGCGTGAGGACCTAAGTTCAAATCTTCAAAGCTTATGTAAAACCAGATGCAGTAGCCAGTGTCTGTAAACTTAATGCTCTGCCAGTGAGATGGGAGGAGACAGAAGAAATCGGAAATGCATGGGCCAGCTAGCCTGCCATATATAGTAGCAAACGAGAGACCCTTTCTAAACAAGGTAATGAGGAGTGACACCCAAGGGTGTCCTCTGCTCTCTGCACACACATATGTCCCCACTGACACAACATGCATGCATGCACACACACACACACAAGACAAAAAAATTATTTGAAACCCAATAAGATGGCTCAGAGTTAAAGGCATTTGCTGCCAAGAATGATAACTTAAATTTGATCCTCAGGAGCCACATAGTGGAAGGAGAAAATTGATTTCTACTAGATGTCTTTTGATCTCCATAATTGTTTTGTAACATGTGCCCGCCCACAATCACGTGTGCACACGGAAATAAATAGCATGTATTGAAAAATATTTTAAAATTACTGTTGTCTAAAAGAGTGTATCAAAATAACAATTCATGTTGATACCTTTATTTCAGTACTTCAGAACATATTGTACACTGTGTTTTATAATATTTTTTCAGAAAATTTTGCATTTATTTTGATTATTTACAGTAAATCTGTTTATTTTACATAAAAAGTGAAGCAGTCCAAGTATATGTATCTAATCTTAATTTGTTTAAAGTTGTAAAAAGAGGATGAGAAAATAGAAATTTGAATGTATCTTAGTTTTGTTTCAAAATACTTTATATGTATTCCTTTCAACATTCTTGTGATATAAAGAAATGGAGGCCAGTGGAGGTGGAGCAGAGCAGATCTCAATATGCCTTAGAGAGATTTAGTCATCACTTGGTGTTAGAACACAATTTCCAGGTGAGTTTGGTTTTTTTACCCTCTCTCCCTCAGCTCTTCCAGATGCACATCCACTTCCTTTCCCACTCAACTTTGTGTCATGTTTTGCCCCATCAAAACCAGTTTATGCAGCCCAAATATTCTTGGTTGTACATCCTTCTACTGGAGTGTGGTCTGTTTATTCTGGGCTACACTCAGAAGAAACTGACCCTTTCTTTCCTAGCAGCCAGCGGTTTTCAATAGCTCCTCTTCAGGGTTGGAGCTTCACACCTAACTCCCCTCTCTGTGCTGGCATCTGGTCTGATTGGGCTTGCACAGATCTTGTACATATGTCACAACTGGTGTGAGCTCCTGTGTGTGTCTTCCCTGCTGCATTCAGAAGACACCATTTCCTTGTCACCATCAACCAACTCTGGCTTTCACACTTTCTGCCCTGTCTTCCACAATGGAAGAGGGGTGTGGCATATATAATCCCTTTGGGGCAGAAAACTCTTATTCTCTGCATCTTGGCCAGTTTTGGGTCTGTTTTAATAATCGCCTACTGCAAGCAGAAACTTCTCTTGAGGATTGAGGGTGCCCTAATCCATGGATATAGCCATTCCATTAGGAGTTGGTTTAATATTATTAAGTCCTTTTGTCAGAATAATAGTAGTAAATTCTCTCCTATGGCCTCTGATCTATCTCGCCATAGGTACTTAGCCTCATAATGGTGGCTAGTACAGATTTTGTCTGGTGGAGTGGGCCTTAAATCCACTCAGAAAGTAGATGGTTGCTCCTGTGGTATTCATGCCACTGATGCACCAGTGGCCATGTCATGTCACTATTGTGGCTTGCAGGTTTCACAGCTATATATGATTAATGCTTTTTTCTCTTCCAGTAGAGACAGAACAGGGATCCTTCTGCTTGCTGGGCAAGCATACTGTCACTTAGTACATCCCTAGCCCTGTGACTGTGTGTGTGTGTACACTATAATAACTATATTTCCTGTTGTAATGAGTAAATGAGATCTGTATGGGAGGTTGAAATGTATGGATTATAAATTTGAGGCAAGACTAAACAACATATTGAGACTTCGTCCTAAAATAGAAGCAGGGCTGGAGAAATGGCTCAGTAGATAAAGGTACTTACTTGCCTGATGACATGAGATCAGTCCAAAGACCTGCATGGTGGAGGGAAAGAATCAACTCATGCAAGTTGTCCTCTGACCTCTGCTTGTATGCTGTGACACCTGTGTACACACACACGCGCATGCGTGCACGTACACATACACACACATACACATGGATGCACACAGGATAAATAAAAATGTAATTTTATCTGTGTGACTGTTTTGCCTCCATGTATGTGTACTGCATGCACGCCTGGTGCCCAGAGAGGCCAGAAGAGGGTACTAGATCTGTGGAATTGTAATGAAATTATGAGGCTAAGTACCTGTGGCTAGATAATCAGAGGTTAGATAGATCAGCCACCATGTGTGGGCTGGGAACTGACTCGAGTCCTCTGTAAGGGTATCAGGTGCTCTTAACTGCTGAGCCCTCTCCATCCTCTAATTATTATTATTTTTAAAAATAATATGTAAAGATATATCTATAGATATAGATATATCTATACATATAGATATGTATATCTATATCTATAGATATATATATATGGTGCTCTATCTGCATATACACCTGCAGGCCAGAAGAGGGCATCAGATCCCTTTATAGATAGCTTGACCCACCATATGATTGCTTGGAATTGAATTCAGGACTTCTGGAAGAGCAGTCAGTGCTCTTAACTGCTGAGGCATCTTTCCAGCCCCGCCCCCAGCCCCTAATTTAAAAAAAAAATAGATATAAGAAGATGGTTGGAGACTCCACAAATACTGTTTCTCCTCAAAATGTTGTCAATAAGTTTAGCATACTCAGACTGCAGCGATCTTTCTCTTGGTGATTTGGTTTCATCAGTCCTTCTTATATTGATTTTAGATCTGTAAGAACGAGCTGTCTGTATGTTTTATTCTCTTCCTCAACATGGACTAGATGCAAGTAGGGGTTTGTCTAGGACTGTAGTTTCCTTGCTGCTCACATCTTTGTGCCTCATTGGGATTAGCATGACCTTTCCTGAGCTCGGCCACTTTACTAAGCAGCCTCAGTTTCTCTTATTAGCAAGTGTTACTCAGGAACTTAGATCCAAGTGTAAGGAAGGGTTCAGAAGGGTTCATTGTTGTTTTATTGCCATTGAGGTGATTGTTTCCAGGCTTCTTCTTGCTAATAGTTTTTATCATGAATGGGGTTCAGTTTTTTAATTAATTAGTTAATTGTTAACTATTGAGGCGAATAATTGTTTCTCCTTAATTACTGTAATATGATGAATTACATTATTTTCAAACATTAAGCCAATATTGAATTCCTGGAATCCCACTTGATCATGAAATATTTCTTTTCTGTAACTGCTAGACTTATTTTAAGGAATTTTGCATTATTCTAATGAAATATAATCTAGTTTTCTATTCTGGAAATGTCATTGTGTGGTTTTTATCACGAGTAATGCTGTCCCTTTTAAGTGACTTGATATGTATCCCCTTTCTGTTTTCTGAAAGAGCGTGCTGTTTCCTTCTTAGGTATGTAGGGCTTACCCGTGACTGCGTCCAGCTCAGGGGTTCCTTTGTGGTAAGGTTTTCCAGTTATAAATTGTGTGGATATTTGTAGACAAAGGGCAAACAGTCTGAATATCCCTGGGCCAGTAGGTGGCTCACTATAATCAGCTCAATGTGAGGCATAAATCATTCTTGCTGCCAGAGGAGTTAGAAAACTACCAGAGAGAATGTGGTATTCTCAGAGCTCCAGCGAAGTTCTTACCCAACTGTTAGCATCCATTTGGACTTTCTGCTAGACTACAGACTGTAAACAGAACCTTTTCACCTCATCCACTTACTGAAGGAAGTTTTACTTTAATATTCTCTTCCTCCCCCATTTCCTCAGGTGAGTTAGCTTTTCCTAGGTCTGTAGTGCCCTCCATGTGGGGTCACCTTTCCTAACTGTCTTCACTCCATTGCTTCATCGGATCACTTCTCCCTTGCAGCTGGCCGCCTGCCACACGGGCCTGTCTCCTTTCCCAGATACCAAGGCCTTTTCCTGTCTTCTTCTTTGTGCCTTTGCTTTGTTTATCCACTTGTTTTCTTATTCTTCCATTGAGCTTGTTTGTTGACAAGTTTAGGTTCTGTGCTTGCCTGTCCCTCCTCAAGGAAGCTGTTCCTACTCATTAACTCAGCCAGCCTCCCCTTCCAATCAGTGGCTTAATAAAGCCTCTTTCTTGTTTCCCTCAAAGTATTTATGACAATGTCTAATGGTTTGTTCTATCTTTTCCGTATCAGACCCTCCTTGAGTATAAATTTCATAAGGCAAAACTTAGTCTGCCGTTAGCATGTTTGGTTCTCCGGCCCCTATTGTGCTTGTTAACGCTTAACACCTGCTTTTATGAGTTAATGGTTCTCAGCAAGGCTGTTGGTTCTGTTTTCTTAATGTATAATGTAATGTGAATATATGTCTAGTGTAGAAGACTATTTTATTCAATCAGGTATTTTCTAAATATTTATTGAATACTTAATATACACACTCAAATGTTAAATTAATTTTAAGAACTATAGGGAATATTAATGTAACCGGTTATGTTTTGCTTTGTGAAATGGATTCCTTGTACAATCCTTTTGAAATGTCCAATTCTGGGGCTGGAGAGATAGCTTATGGTTAAGGTACTTGCTGCATAACCGTGAAGACCTAGATTCAGTCCCTTACACATCTAAGTCAGATGTGGTCTCATGGGCCAGTGACCCAGCACTGGAGCATGCAGCCAGCAGCCAGGGTCACTGCGGCTTGCTGACACCAGCCTAGCTGGGAAACATGAGCCCAGGTTCAGGGAGAGACCGCACCTCAAAGGAATAGGCAGAGAGTGCTAGAAGGAGGATACCTGATACCCTCCCCTGCTTCACTTGTCCACTGACACGTGCGCCTGCACACACGAGTCATATACCACACACAAAGAGAGAAAAGTGTGAAATTTAAATTCTTGCCGGGCGGTGGTGGCGCACGCCTTTAATCCCAGCACTTGGGAGGCAGAGGCAGGCGGATCTTTGTGAGTTCGAGACCAGCCTGGTCTACAAGAGCTAATTCCAGGACAGGCTCCAAAGCCACAGAGAAACCCTGTCTCGAAAAAACCAAAAATAAAATTTAAAAAAAAATCTTTAGTAAGTCTCTCAGAAGCCTCCCTCTATACAGAGAAAGAAACAAGACTCGGAGAGAATGTAGGTTGAGGTCTCATCACTGTTTAATGGTATAGCTTTACTCAACACACATTTGCTATGTTTGGTATTTGTCCTACGCCTCACTGCCTTTCTTTCCTGTGAGTGTTTCTTTAAATTTTTATATTTGTTGTAACAAGGCACCATCGTGACCTGATTTTATAGAGAACTGGAAGACCAGCTACTCTGAAAGCACTTCACTTGGCTTCTCTTGTGTTTTTCACTTGTGTTACATAAAGATGAATACCATTAAAGTTAAATCTTTTTATAAGTTAAATGCATTCTGGAGAGATGGCTCAGAGGTTAAGAGCACTGGTTGCTTTTCCAGAGACCCTGAGTTCAATTCCCAGATGGTGGCTCACAACCATCTGTAATAGGGTCTGGTGCCCTCTTCTGCAGGCATACATGCAAACAGAACACTGTATACATAATAAATAAATAAAATAAATAGATAAATCTTTTTAAAGCATTTTAAAATTCCAAAGAATTTATCCCCAGTAACTTTTCAGATATAGTGCTATTAAACAAAGCACGTCATACTTAAATAATATTGATCACAGTATTTAGTTGATAACTTTCATTTACTTTCATTCTGTTAACCACTCAGCAGACATTGAGAATGTACACATTATCTGTTACCTTAGGTCTAACCATGTCTGTGAGTGAAAAAAATAATTATTTTATTGCCTTTTAACTGTTTATTGTTTTTCATATGACATTATTCAGTTATGTTTAGGGTTTTGGTATTTTTAATTTAATTTTCATTTTACCAGCCATGTCATTTGTATAGTCTAAAGTTTTTTGCAGAAATATGTTAGGTAGGCTCGATTTGTTTTGAGACAAATCTTGTATATCCTAGGCCAGCCTCGAACCCACTATGTAGTCAAAGACCTTGAACTTATGCTTCTCCTGCCTGTACTAAGTGCTGATTGCAGTGTGCTTCCATGCCCAGCTTAAGTAATACTGGGGGTTGAACTCAGAACTTCATGCATGCTTGGCAAGCACTCTACTAACCTAGTTATAGCAACAGCAGACATTTTTTTTCTTTCTGTTTTGAGACATGATCTCACTGGGTAGTTAGTACTGGCTGGTCTGGAACTCACAGAGATTTGAGCCCAGGTCCTCTGATTTGATGTTCCTATGCTGCTCCTCAAAGTAATTTGGATGACATAGACTTCAAAGGGTTGCTAAGATAATGCATGCCAAGACTTTGCCAGTCCTTCCTGCATATAGTACATGTGTAAGATTAACAGACTTAAACAGTAAGTCTGTACAGATAGCTCAGACATTGAAATTGAAGGCTGAGCTCATAACCAAAAAGACAAGAAAAGTAAATACTAAAAGAGAAAGAGACTACACCAAACAACCCTTGTGTGTGTGTGTGTGTGTGTGTGTGTTTAGGGATCTGGAGATGGCAGTTTAGAGTACATACTGCTCTTGCAGAAGACTGAAATTTCATTTCCTAATCACTCATATTAGGCAGTTCACAACTGCCAGTAACACTGACTACAAGAGAACCAATGCCTCTGGCCTTCACAGGAACCTGCATTCAGGCACATGCATATGCACACATAATTAGCATAATTAAAAATAATAAAAATAAGTAAATTTTTTCTACATGGTTGCATTTTAGGTTGTTTAATAAGTATCATAGAATTCAAGTTATATAATTGTCAGCTATTACATCGATGAGTGAAATAATGTAGAATCCTGGCATTTAAGGATCTGACCTTAGCTTTCTGGAGTGTGTATGAACTCCATTAACTCATGTAGTTTTGTTGAAAGACTTGAGTGTTATTGAGTGTTACATGCTGTGGGGTTACTGGCAGGGAAGCCTGGCTGACTGGTTAATAGTCACACTCACTGTCTGGACAGCAAGCCTACACATCAGCCTTGCTCCTAAGTTCATATTCGCTGCTTGTTGTTATTCACATGTAGCTACAAGGAGGCAATTTATGTACACGTGTGCATGTTCTTTGGCTTTTGTGAATGCATGTGTGAAGTGTTACTCCAAGGACAAAACACCAAGACAGAGAGAAAATGTTTACAAAGCATTATTTGATTTAAAAAAAAAAAAAAGTTTATCATTGCTATGATCACACACCAGACAGATAAAACTAAAAGAAAATAAAAATTTTAGTTTGGCTCCTAATTTCAGAGTCAGTCCATGTTACAAGAAGAACATGATGGGGCTGGAGAGATGGCTCAGAGGTTAAGAGCACTGACTGCTCTTCCAGAGGTCCTGAGTTTAATTCCCAGCAACCACATGGTGGCTCACAGCCATCTGTAATGAGATCTGGTGCCCTCTTCTGGCTAGCAAGCATACAGACAGACAGACCACTGTATACTTAATAAATAAATCTTAAAAAAAAAAAAAAAAAGAACATGATGATATTTAAGTCGTCCTCAGACAGCAGTGTTCTGAAGTGAAAATCCGGGAAGTACACTGAAGAAATTCTAAAGAATCCCTCAGCTGTGCCAGGGTCAATTGCGTAGTACAAGAACTGGTGGCATTTGTCTTATTATGTTTTTCATTTCATTCCATTCATGGGGTAGCTCAAGGTTCCTTGTTACAGATTTGTCACACGTGATCCAGTTACCTACAATACTGAAATAAATGACAAAGCAGAATGACCCGGTTAGCCAAGGATGACCTTGAACTTCTGATCTATTTGCCTCCACTACCCAAGAACTATGGCAGACTATAGATTTGCCCCAAAGCTGTTTCATAATTAGAATCCTCCTGCCTCCACTTCCCAAGAGCTATAATAGGCAGACTGTAGGTTTGCCCCACAGCTGGTTCACAGTTAGGAGCTATATTACACACGGCTCATTTTTCTTTATTTTGAACTTGTTAGATCAGTAGTGAAATCAAATCTGTTTTCAGTTGGCACATGACTTTTTTTTTTGGCACACAACTTTCTTAAACAGGACTTCAAATGGAGGAACTGTGTAACGAGGGATTATAAAATTGTGATTATGAAAACGTGTGTGTGTGTCCTTCTGCAGAAAACTTATAAGGATTATTTCATTGCTAATCCTGATTGATATTTTATTAGTACAAGAAGTGTCTGTTACTCATTATTTATTCATTTATTAAGCATTTAATGAGCATCTCCTGTGTGCTAGGTACTGTACTAGACTCTGGGGAGTCAAAGATGCATCAGACTCAGTCCCTACCCCTGGGAACTCACACTGCTTAGAGAAGTAGTAAACAACACATCAGTGTGATATCCTGAGAGAGTGGGTTTTCAAGGTCTTAGTGAGAATTGATGTGAAAACCTTTCTCTGTCACACAATATCTGAAGTACATTATATTCCTGAATGAGTGATGTGAGGGCATATTATTATAATGTAAAGAAGAACTGATACAGCTTTTGGGCTAGACTTTGAGATGTGTAAGTTGTTTATATTAAGAATTATGAGGGATTTGAGAGAGGCTCTGACTTAGAGCTCTTGCTGTTCTTTAGAACTGTGAAAGGAGACCCTAAACTAAAGAGCTGCTAAGGGACATCAGAGTGCCTCAGCCGAGATCAAGCGTACCTGTAGATTCATGCCATTTGTAAGCAGCTTACACTTAGATTATTTCTTGTGAGCTTTATGGTATGAAAATTCCAT
This sequence comes from Dicrostonyx torquatus, assembly GCA_028555095.1. Lineage (NCBI taxonomy): Eukaryota > Metazoa > Chordata > Mammalia > Rodentia > Cricetidae > Dicrostonyx > Dicrostonyx torquatus. The sequence goes on along the minus strand of JAQHUG010000387.1, from coordinate 624,250 downwards.
GGGATAGGTTTAGACAATTACATGCTTGAACCATGACCATGATGTAGGTTGAGCAGAAAAAAAAAATGTATTTCTGGTTAGCTCTTACTCTATATATAAGAGGACTCAGAAACCAATGACAAAGTGTATTATAGAATGTTGTGATTCATTTGATTTTCTAGGTTCCCAGTCCTATTTATTTGTTTGTTGGAGACAAGGTCTCTGGTATGCCAAGTTGGTCTAGAACTCTTTCGGTAGCTGAGGATAACCTTCAGTTTCCAATCCTCCTGCGTCTACTTTCCAAGTGTTGAAGTTAGAGGCATGTGCCACTGCACCCAGTCTATACACCCTGAGTTACAATCCCAGCCCTCCAGACCTTTAAAACACATTCATATAACAGAGAATAAATGGAAACTTGGGAGCATTTCATTTCTGCTACAGTTAAACATACCTGCTGACTCTAACTTCTCCATTTTACTTACTAAAATGTTTGAGCAAATTAATTTGAAGTAAGCCAGGCATGGTGGCACACACCTGTAATCCCAGCACTCAGGATGCAGGGGCAGGTGGATCTCTGAGTTTGAGACCAAGCTGGTCTTTGTAGTGACATCCAGGACATCTGGCTTTTAGTCACTATCTTTGTTACTTTTTAAATTTTTAATTGTCTGACTTATGCAAGGTTTTTATGGCATTCTTGTGGAGCTCCTCTTTATTGAGCTTCATGTCACTGTTAAATTGAAACCTCAGTGTTGTGTTTTATAGAGTGAACAGAGTCACTCTTTTTTTCCTTTTTTTTT
>JAQHUG010000387.1:605237-622574 GCA_028555095.1 Dicrostonyx torquatus | reverse complement strand
TCTAAGTTTCTGGAGGTTCGACTGCCCAGGTGGCTAACCATAGATATCCTGCCTGGCCTCACGCCCTTGTTCTATTCTTAAATGTCAAGCCTTGCAAAATGGCGTTACTGCTGCTTTAGCTCACCTTTTAGGAGTGGGGGGGTCTTTCAGATAGTAGTGACAGCTTTGAGTTATCTAGGCTGAAGAACTTTCCCTTTTTAATGCTGTCATTAAAACTAGCCAGAATTTAATAATAAGGAATGTCACAAAAAATAAAAAATAAAAAAATAAAAAACCAGACAGTTTAAGTTAACAGGTAAGAGCAAATTGTAAATTACTTCACATGTGGCTGAATTAATTTCAAAGTTCGGGATTTTCTCTAGATGCACTAAAAATGGATCTTCATTATTCTGTGTATAGAAAAGGCTGTAAAGTTTATAAACATAGAAAAAATAAATGTTTTTAAGTATTTGTTTAATAATTCCAAATTTTGAATTTTCTTTCTTTTTTTCAGCTCTGATCGTCTGATAGAAGAAACAATAAGGTAGGGATGATTTTTGTTTTACTTCATTGCTGTTTGTTTGCACACTTAATTAACAGATCAAGTCAACAAGGTCAAGTCATGCTCCTTAAGAGATGAAAGTTTCACTAGATGGTAATGCATTTCTGCTGTGGCCTTCCTTTATAAGGGACATTTAATCTTCTTAGTAACTGGTTCATGAGATAGACATTGATCAGTAGATACCGTCTTCAGAATGAAAAGAAATCAAGGCTTTGCATGTGGTCACATGACTAATAAGTAATATTGAGGACTCAGATCCCCAAATCAGAATCTCTTATAGCTCTAGAGCCACAGCATTTATACTAAACCAGTGTCTGAGACGGTTAGATGGCTCAGAGGATACAGGTGCCTGCCACCAAATCTGATGACTGGACCAACCCTTGGGGCCTCCTGACAGTCATCCTCTGACTTCTGTATGCACAGGTGGCACAGAAACATTCATGTGTACACATGCATATGTGCAGACACAGACACACACATATACACACAAGGTAAATTAATTTTTAATATGTAATTTTGCTTAATTTATAATACTGGTAAGAAATCTGTAGTTCCAGTAAGCATATGAATCATTTATTGTTTTTAAAACATTATATATTATATGAAGCTTATGTTTCTTTTCTAAGTATTCGACACTTGAAATAATAGCCTTCATTTCACTCAGCTCAGCTCCAGATGATGGGATGATTTGGGAAAGTATGTCTAGGTAGACTTTATGTGGTACTGGAAATCATGCATATTCAACAAGGTAATAATTTAATGTAATATTCATTCTCCAAGGAATACAAAGTGCTTTGTGGAAATTATTTTTTAATGTCTATCCACTTGTGAGTCAGAGTGCACATGAGATAATGGTAGTCCCCCTTTAAAAACAGAGGCCTATGTATTTCAGACTGTCCTCCTTACTCAGCATGGGTTGGAATTCTGTTACTTTCTGTAAGACCACAAAGCTAGTTAAAGTAGAAGTGCTTTTTCAAGTCCTTTGTTGTAATTTCAAGCAGAAGTTGGTCATATTCTGGTGCTTCTGCTGCTTTCATGTCTTCCTGATACTTTCAAAGAATCCGCTGAGGCAAATGGCACATGCCTCTAATCCCAGCAGTCAGGAAGCTAGGCCTCAGCTCATAAATGATGGCCTGGATTCTAGGATCTTCATGACACGGCCTGGCCTTCTGGAACTGGCCATTTACAAGACCACCAGTGTGGTTTAGAGACAACTTGCTCGTAGCCTTCCTTCCTTAGCCAGAGCCCCACAGCTAGCTTTCTGGGTCATGGCAACATCAGAAAAGGTAGTCCAATTCTTCTGCCTCTTTTTACATATGGCCCATTCACCTGTCAGTAACTCTCATTGCCTTTCCTAGCTTCAGTGACCATCTCCTGACCAGCTCTTTGGACAGCTACTCCCCAGTTTTTCCAAACAGCCCGTGCCAAACTGAGCTCATCCTATGCCTTTCTAATTTTATTCTTTGAGATCACTGGCTTTGTGGGGTGCTTCTACTATTTTTATTGCCTCCCCACCCCCCACTATTCCTAAATGCTTTAGTAAATATCCTTTTAAAAAGGTGTCTCCTTACGCATTCCTTGTCTTCTCAGTCGTGAAGTTACAGTGTTAGTTAGTTTGTCATCCCTCTAGCGGCTCCCTTCATTGGACCACCTGGTGGTTGGTTCTGTTAGGCTACCCACGAAGGGCCGGCAGCTTACTAGCAATGGGTGGCCCCTGACTTGTCCCCTTCAAGAGCTGAGCATCTCACTAGTAGCCTCTAAGTCTCTCTGCAAGTACAGGAGCCAAGGGGAATTGAGCCCATTACTTGCAGCCTCAGGACACTTGATAGGATAGGATAAAAGGGTAGAACCTACTTGAAAAAAAAAAAAGGATGACATAGATGTGATAAAAAGGTGTAGATTATTGAAATACCACTACAGACACATGGTTCACAGGTTCCTACTGTCAGACTCCCTGTATTTCTTATGGGTCTCTTACTTAAGTAGGTATATGTAGCTGTCTTACTTAGAGCCTGCAAGGGAACCAGGGCTTCAGATGGTCCTTCCCCAGTGTGAGTGCTTTTGTTGTAGTGTCACTCCGTGGAGATGGGTCAAGGGTAAGTCAGGAAATTGTATCTAGCTACTATTTTTCCCCAATTTCTGTGACTGATAGCTGGAGCAATAAGACTTGAAAATACATGATCACTAAAGTGATAGCAAAAAGAGCATTATCTTCAGTTCTCAACAGGATCTCAGAGTGGTCTCATGAAGAGGCTACATTCTATGAAAAAGCGACGATACCCCTTTCACAGTTACATTTAGTGAGTCCCAGATCTGCCTCCTGATTCCCTAGAATTTCGAAACCTTGCTTGTTTATATGTTGAGAGCTGATTGACTATGGATACATACTTGGACTCTGTTTTTATGGTTGTAATTCTTTTCTTCTTAGCAGTTTTTCCTGATTAAAATTGTTTTGATAGTTGGTCCTTTTTAAAGCCATTAGAAGCAGCTTTGTAATGTATGAGTTGTCTCATAATATCTCATTTCATTAGTTACCTCGAAGAAAACACAAGATGACTCATAACAAATACTTCGTTGGTTAACAGCGGGTTAAGTGAGAAAAAGACAATGGGAAATCTGCTGGGCAGTGATTTTGTACCCATTTCCTGCCTGGTCATTCCAGGATTGGTTGCTCACTGTGCTTTTAGAGATGTGATGGATTGAGCAAGGTAATTCTCCATTGCCAACTCAGTTGTTTCTTTTCCTCCCCTCTTGAAGCATTGCTATGGCTACGAAAGAAAATATGACTTCTCAGAGAGGAATGCTCAAGTCCATTCACAGCAGAATGAACACTTTGGCCAGTATCCTTTTTGAAATCTGTTGGAGGGGTGAAAGTCCCTCCCCCCGCCCCATTATATAGGGATAGAGGTACAGGTCACCAGCATTGGTAGCTGTAGAACCCCTTAGCAACTACATCATGTGGTAAACTTAGGTTTAGCACCATTTCCAGGGGACAGCACTCCAGAGGGTTAATACTAAAGATTTAGATTTGTAAAATTATTCACAATATTTTTCAACGTTAAAATCTCTGGATCCAAGTTAGTACTCCCTGCTTGTGTTCTTAACCACCCCAACACTGTGTATGTATTTTCTGATTTGCCACAATGGAGAACAAGTCAGTCGCAGGAAGGGAGGGGACACTGTGTGGGTGTGTGTAACTGCGGTAGAATATGGTGACTGCACAAGCCCAGGTTCAGAGTAGTCTCTGCTTGTTAGTTTTTTTGTTTTTGTTTTTGTTTTGTTTTGGATTTTCAAAACAGGGTTTCTGTGTAGTTTTTGGTGCCTGTCCTGGAACTAGCTCTTGTAGACCAGGCTGGCCTCGAACTCACAGAGATCCTCCTGCCTCTGCCTCCCGAGTGCTAGGATTAATGGTGTGTGCCACCACCGCCTGGCATTAGTTTTTAAATGTGTAGCTTCAAAGAAGTGGGGGGTGTCTCAGATGGATGAAGGAAGGAGCTAAGATTTTTCAAAAGTTGTGTATCATCTGGCCAACAGTAATTAAGGATACTTTTATGCTGATAATCTATCCCCCCCCCAAAAAAAGGATATATCTGGCATTGCTTGGCATTTTCCAGTCCTTTATCAATTTTTCCATTAGTCTAGTATAAAAACCACAATCCCAAACCACTCGTTCATATAGTGCTGCACAGTTTATACAATATTGTTCTATGCACATCACATTTTGTCAGTCCCATAAAAGGAAAAAACAGGAGCTTATTCACTTTACAGAACTATTTTAAATTTCCATGCTTTTTCTTTCTTTGTGTGTATATGTGGATGCATTCATTGCATATTTCTGTGGCACACATGTGTCCCCATCTTTTACCTAGTCTGAGGCAGGGTTTCTTGTATAAAGCTATATGCCTCCAGCTAGCTGACTCTTAAGCTTCTAGGGATTCTCTTTTCTCAACCTCCCATCTTCCCGCATTTTATGTGAGTCCTGGGGATTCACACTTAGTTCCTCGTGCTTGTACAGCAAGCACCTTTGTCCCCCTGAGTCATCTCCTCAGCTCCCAGTGCATTTTTCATGCATTTCCATGAAATCAGATCATACCATAATGTCCCCTCCCTCAGGTGATGTTTCTCTCTGTCACCCAGTGTGAGTTTGCATCTCCAGGACTCACATAAAAGGTGAAGACATAGTGAGTCATTCTGGGGTGATGCAACACACTCATTTACTAACCCCATATATGGGGACCACTGTAGACCAAAGTATAGATACCACCAAAGTGCAACTTGGTGAGCCAATGACTTCTTTTGTTGTCACTTACAGGAATATGGATTCATGGTTACTTACAGGAGCAGAAGTGGCTCATAGACAGCTGCATTACCAAGGCCCACCCCAGCAAGGCTGACAGCTCACAAAAGCTGGGAAACTTAGAGCATACTGCACAGCCTGCAGGCAGCTCCACAGGTTGGAGAGTGTCCTTTCCAAGTGGCTTTGGTCTAAACCTCGTATAGGTAGCTAATCTGTTTTAAGAGTCATTTAATGTTAGCTCTGCTTACTCTGGCAGGGAGGGGTCTAGTGAATCTGGTCAGTTTCAGGGACTTCCTAAAGCTGTTTTGAGTTGTCTACCTTCTGGTTTAAGGCTCTTCCCTATATGATGGAATGTTTCAATCTCACAGGAAATTGTTACACAACACCCAGGCTAGTAAGAACTCCTAGACTCTGATACTCCAACCTCAGCCCCAGAAGAATACCCGGAATACTGTATTTATTATAATTATAAGTTAATCAACAGCAAGAGCAGAGACAGCTTAGTAAATGTAAAGGGGTTTGTATTTTGTGTGACCACTGAAAATAAAATAGAAACCAGGTGTGTGATAGCATAATTTCTTTTTAAGCCCAGTATTTGGGAAGAAGAGGCAGACAGATCTCTTTAAGTTTAAGGTCAGACAAGGCTGCACAGTAAAACCCTCTCTCAAAACTTAAAATAAAAAATTGGGGCTGGAGAGATAGCTCAGTGGTTAAGAGCTTTGCCTGCTCTTCCTAAGGTCCTGAGTTCAAGTCCCAGCAACCACATGTGCTCACAACCATCTGTAATGAGGTCTGGTGCCCTCTTCTGACCTGCAGGAATACATGCAGGCAGAACACTGAATACATAATAAATAAATAAATATAAAAAATAAAAAATTGAAGTGGTAGCTGGATAGTTGGGTTCTTTTATATACTATTTAAAACTGAGTTGTCCATTCAAATTTGTTACCTCTGTGTTTTGTGCCTTCTCTCTGAACGTATGTGTCCTCTAAGCCCCAAGTCCTAAAGGAGCAGTATCCAAGTCAAGCATATTGCCTGCTATAGATAAAGCACTCATCATTTCAATAGAGTGTGTGCTCAGAGCCTCAGAAGATGGCTCAGTGGTAAAGGGCCTGCCACACAAATATGAGGACCTGGGTTTGATCAGCAGGAGGCTGTCGTTTCCCAGTGTCTCCTCTCTCTCCTATCACAGATCTCTTTTTTTCTCTGTGTTAGCCTGCCTCTGCCCTTATGACAGATGGCTACAACACAGCTTGAAGGCCATAGGAAAAGAACAAACTTGCTAACAGCTGTCACCAAATCCCCTAGCCTAAACCAATGCTCATTCAGAGCTAAGCCACTGCTGAGGGAAGGACTATTTACCACCTGAGTATAGATGCTTCTCCCTGCAGAGCTTGAGTTCAGCCTCACCTCTGATCTGGATTATTAAAAATAAGAGAGGAGCAGGCAGTGGTGATACATACTTTAATCCCACCACTTGAGAGACAGGTGGATATCTGAGTTCAAAGCCAGCCTGGTCTACAAAGCAAGTTCCAGGACAGCCATAGGACTGTTGCACCAAGAAACCCCGTCTCAAAAAACCAAAAAAAAAGAAAGGAAAAGAACAAGAGAGGAATAGTTCCCAGAGATAAACTAAAAAAAGAGTGTATTCACCGCAGTCAAGGTTTTCTGATGCCACAATTTTATGTTATTTTATTTTTTTATCTGTGTGTGTGTGTGTGTGTGTGTGTGTGTGTGTGTGTGTGTGTATGTGTGTGTGTCTACTCATGCAGAGGCCAGACTATTTAACTGGAGTTACAGGTGGTTGAGGGTTGTGGAAACAACTTAAGTCTTCTGGCAGAGCAGCAAGCGCTGCTGACCTCTGGCCATCAGCCCCTGGTGATGTCTTTATCCCTGCATTGAACATAAAACAATGAAGACTTTTCTCTGGGAAGTTTTCACTTTGTAAAAGGTTTTGTCACTTTGATACGTATGTCCTGTTCCTGAGTTTTAAAACTGTTTCTCTGTCGGTTGTCCCTTTTGTCCTACTCAGAAATATACTGCCACCAGGAGTGTGCTCGAGACAGTGAAGAAGTTTTAGTCATGCTCATATGATGTGTGGAGTCTGCACACACACAAGTAACGTTTCCCTGTGAGAGTCCTAGGGACGTACACTGCACTTCTCACAAAGAACGTGTCATTGGTCTTTCTGAACTTCATGTATTGTCTCTACCAACATGGAACAGTGCAGCTGCCCTGGTGTACACAAGTAGGGAGTGTGGTAATGACTTGAAGTACTAACTAAAATATGGTTGGGATGGTTATCAAAGCTCAGAACACTCTCTCTCTCTCTCTCTCTCTCTCTCTCTCTCTCTCTCTTCAATCCCCAAATAGAGTAGCAAGAGCATTTAGCCCATTTTCCTCCTACAGAGTGCTAATCACTGCTAAGCAGACCTAAAATTTTAAATAGTTCTCTAGTGCCCAACTACCTAAGTCTAAGAAGGATTCCTTCCTGGGACAGAGAGGGGTTGGGTTTTCTTCAGAACTCCTGTCTCTGAGGGGAGGGCACAGGAACAGAAGCCCTTGTGGGCTCTGGCAGCTGTCCGTATTCTCTCCACTGATTCTTCTTCCCGTTGTTCTTGCGTGTGCACTTTACAGACTAGGTGGATTGAGTTTTCTCCCATCTGGGAATGCAGGTTCCTTTCCCTTCCCCATGCTTTCTCGTCATTTGCTGTTTGTGAGTCCCGTGCCTTTTCATTAGAGACCTCTCTCAAGTATGACCTTAACAAAGTTTCAAAGACCGTTTTCCTGCTGTGAACAGCCTAATACAAAGGATCAACCTTAGGAAGCGACGTGACTCACTCATCCTGGGAGGGGTCATCGGTATCTGTACCATTCTGTTGCTGCTGTATGCATTCCACTGAAAGGATTGCCCCAGGACTCTGCCCACCGCCTTCATGCCCTGATCTGGAGTGGGGAAATGAGGAAGGAGAAAGACTGCCCTGGCCATGAGCCTGCCAACCAGACGAACTCTAAAACTGCATCCATGACTCGGACCTGGTCGGACTGAGCTGAAGCCAGTTTTTCTCTGCTATCTTTTCTAATGCACATTACTGTTTTTAATTTTAAAAACAACAACAAAAGGTTTTCAGTTGCTTGTGTTTCCCTGGAGGTAAGCAGGCAGAAGCCGAGAACCTGGGCTTCAGTGACTGGGGAAGCCTGATGGCCAGTGGGCCTCATCACCAGCCTCCTCACAGTGCCAGGCTCTCCACATCCAAAGATGGCTTTGCCTTCAGCTGTGAGATTGGATGTGAATAAGAATAATTCTTGTCCTTTTATTTAACACTTGTGATGAGAAATCATCTGTCCTCTGCTGATACTCTGTGATCTAGATTCTACTCTGTGGCCCTCACTCTTGGCAGTCAAGAAAAATCCCATTTTGCACCAGTTCTGTAGGATGCTGATAGTCCAGCTTCATCATGTTTGAGTTGTCTGAAATGGAGAGCGCAGTACCAAGGTTATGTCTTTTCTGTTTCAGTCGTGAGCACCGAGTCAACTGTAGCTGGTTGACAACGTCAAGAGTGCAGACCTGGCACTGAGGAGCTGGTTATTGCTTATTAGTTCTTCCATTGGGTTAATATTTGCTTCTATACGATAAAATCACATTTCTGCTCTGACAGACAAACAGCCAGTGTCTGTCATTACCCCTAGTGACCCCTTGTCATGTGAAGATCAATACTAGGAACCAGGGGAGGGAACTTTGGCTCTCAGTGAGATCTGCTCATGAGCCACACATGGAAACTCATCAAAGGATGGCTGTCCATGTCATTCCATCTGACGGGATCATTCCATCTGACCATGTTCTACAGCCTGGAGCAAACCTGATTCCCAGGCACTCCTCCCTGTGAGGATCTATTCACTCCTCATCTGTTAGGCTCTCCTGCATCCCCAGGCTGTGGTCTCATTGTTGAAGGTGCCTGTGACGCCTGTCTGCACCTATTTATTGCCATGGGCAGTGACAGAGATGTAAATGCTTTTTAAGGTTAGCCATTTCTCAGCATCTGAAATTGGTAACTTGTCTTACTAAACTAGCAGATATTTTAAAGGCCTCCAACATCTGTGTTCACTGAGAGAGAAGGCTGCGAGCCCCCACTAGAATATCCTCTAGCACCATAGGCAATGAGAAGGAAGATACCAGGGTGTAGCTCTTCACCACCTCATGGTGTGGGAGTGGTGCCTCTGGGCAGACTTGATTTACTTAGTGCTCATGGATGTCTGACATCTGATTTGGGACTGACTGAGAGAAGAGATTTGTCTTCTGGTGTTGAAGTGTTAGTACATTCTGGGTATAAAAGGCATTTGATATATTTTTCTTAATTATGGGGTTTATTTTTCTAAATATGGGTTAATCAGCTTGTTGACTAGGCATGCCCTTAAAAGGAAATTTAATTTCCCACTGTGGGCCTTAAAGAATCAGGGAAGTTTGCTAAATTCTCTTTGGGAGAACAGAACTTCTCTTCCCTGACACTTGATTATCTTTGATTTTTTTTCAAAGGGCCTCAATTGGTGGTTGTGCCTCAGCTAGACTTTATGGGACTTTGGTTGTTATATAGTGGGCATACATAAAACTTGAAGTATCCTAAATAAAGTTATTTATTTAAATAAACTGCCAGTCTTTTCTACTGGTTTGATTACTAGGTTCATCCACTAAAACTGATGAAGGAGAGTAAGCTAAGACAAGGCCTGGTGCCAGGTAAGCACAGCACAGCACGCAGGTGGCAGGTGGGCTGCTCCAGGAGGCTGTACACAGATGAGAGAATGAATTATGTTGCCTGTGTTTTTTGAAAGTAAATCAGTTCTTCCAAGGACGCTGCTGGGAACACTCCGTGTCAATGCTGGAGTCTGACTGGCCTCCAGGTGTGATGTCCCAGAGCGGGAGGCTGCTCCTTCCCTTCCGGTCTGCTCTTTACAGGACTCTGTGCTTGCCGAATGGAGTTTCAGTTTTATGACGTTGAACTTTTTTTCTAAGTCGTCTTTGTTCCCCCCTGTGGGCTATCCTTACATACTCAGTTTTCAGGTTCAGGTTCCAGCAATTAAGTTCTGGTCAGAGCCTGAGGTTAGAGGGTTTTTGTTTTGTGATCCTAATGAAATGTTGCTTCTTAGGAAAGATTTGTTCTTTTTTTTTCACAATACTTTTTTAAAAAATATTTTTAGTAACCATTCAAAACTTCCCACTTCACTAAAAGATATGAAAAATGGAAACAAACAGCAGAAAATTCCCAGTGCATGTTGGTCTCGGGAGTAGCTCACTGTTTAGCCCTCCCTAGCCTTGAACTTCTGCCTCGGCCTCCTGAGACCCTTGGACTATCCGCTGCATACCACCACACCTGGCCCAACAGTACTTTTCTGCAGTTTTGTCTTGCTGTGTACCAGTGACTTAGTAAAGATGCTCGGTCAGTTGTTACTGAGATCCACAGTGTGGTGGCTGGCCTGCAGTCCCTGGACTTGAGTGATGCCGAAGGATTCTCTGCCACCTGCATTAGTCAGCTTTGATTTTTCCCTTCCCCTTGCTACCAAATCTACTTTTATTGAGAATGTCTTTTTCCTTTCTTCTTGTACTCAGATAAATGTGGGAATCTTAGAAGTTAAGAATGGAGACGGTAAGGAAAGAGCTCCCACAAGGATGCTTTTGTACCTAGAATCAGATACTTACCTGGGCACTTCCATGTTGGGTGTGGGCTGTGAGTGGAAATGCTCCCTGGTCCCCTGATGCAGTGACCTGGGACCATGGAGTTGAGGGACCTTGACCTTCACCCCCACCATTACTACCCTGTCTCATTGCTGATATTTGGAACCCAAGGGAGTGGCTTTTAAGAATGGGTCTGACCATTCTATCTTCTGTCATTAACTAGGTAAGAGTTTTGGAAGTTCACTGAGTTTTCAAACTTGTAATATTAAGTTGTCAGGATAAATGGCTGTGCCCAAGCCATTTGTGGCAAAGGTGGCAGAGCAAACACACCTTCTCACATGACTGAGTGTTCTCTGTTCTCCATTTACAGTAGGGTCTCCAAAAGGGTGGAAAACTTCCCACTGTGGTCCCAAACTTGGCTGTTCATTCCTATGTGTGCCTGCATGCCCCCTTCTTGGGGAGTCAGGGACAAGAGCGGGGTCTAAGCATGGTGTTGGGTGAGAAGTGGAGAAGTCGAGCCGTGGCTTTAAGGGTCTTTCTCTGTCTCTCTCTCCTCTTTTTTTCTTTTGGTATCTGATCTAAAATCGTAGTACCAGAATATTTGCCTCACACCCTAGCAGCTCTTAGAGATGGGAGCAGAATCAGTTCTGATCACACTTTATTCTCATGGAAGATGCCAATACCGATTTTTTTAAATCTATTTTTTCCAAATGCACTTTCTAATGTTTTGCTTTTAAAATGGCTTTTTGGAACCAATATTATTGTATTTGTACTTAATTTTTGTTCTCATCTAAATGTGCATTTTCTGACTGTATAGAAGAAACTTTGTTATATAATTTAATAAATTAAATATCTACATATCATGCCTGTGGTTATCTGTGCTGGCGAGGCAACTGTGAGCCCCTTCAGACTGTGTTGACCACTGCTCCAGAGGACTCATCAGGATGTCCCAAGCCTTCGAATGAACAGTCGGGTGGTTGTTTGAGCTCAAGGATGAAGGAAAGGGGCTGGCAAGATGGCTCGGCAGTCAAGAGCACTGGCTGCTCTTCCAGAGGCCCCAGGTTCAATTCCCAGAATGTATGTGGTCCAGACAGACTTACATGGTAAAGCACCCGTACACATAATTTTTTTTAATGAAAGAGACTATCATAAAATGTCAGGGGTTATGACAAAAGTCTAAAAATGTGTATTTCAGTCAGAATACAGCCTTCTTAAATGACTATTTGACCTTGATTCTCCAGAAAATGGAAGTACATTTCCTGCCCTTGAACCAGATGGTCTTAGTCTTGTTTTCTGTCTCTTTTCAAGATTATACTACCAGGGCTGCCTATAGCTCAACAGGAGAGCACTCACTGAGCATGCAGGAAGTCCTGGCTTTTAGTCCCAGTACCACAAAAATCAACAAACAGTATAATGTGTGCAGTCCATGTAGATAAAATTGTAAGGTGTGCTGATGGGGTTTTCATGTACCCGCTATACAACCACAAGATGAACCAGGGCATTGCCTCGCTGCAGAGAGAAGGCCTGCCCCACACCCCAGCTTTTGTTTGTGTGCTTGGTTTGGCTTTGTTTTTTGAGACAGGGTTTCTCTGTAGCTTTGAAGCCTGTCCTGGAACTAGCTCTTTTAGACCAGGCTGGCCTTGAACTCAGAGATCCCCCTGCCTCTGCCTCTGCCTCTGCTGGGATTAAAGGTGTGCACCACCACTGCCTGTCCACTCTGTCCTTTTTATCTGAGCACATCGTTCTCCCTTTCTCAGCACTCCAGCCTTCCCCTCCTGACCAACATGGCTTCTAAAGTGCCACTTCTGCTCTTCCCTGGGCATCCTAACCTTACACCCCCCTGTGTGCTGCTGTGTAGGGTGTGATTGTGTCTGGGTGCGCACATGCACGTGTCTCGCACAACCAGCACCTTCCTGTAGGTAGCCTTTCCATTTCATAGATAGGAAATAACTGGAGCTTTGCTCAGTCACCAAGTGAGTGGTAAAAGATCTGAGTGTTGGGCTGGAGAGATGGCTCAGAGGTTAAGAGCACTGCCTGCTCTTCCAAAGGTCCTGAGTTCAATTCCCAGCAACCACATGGTGGCTCACAACCATCTGTAATGAGGTCCGGTGCCCTCTTCTGGTCTGCAGGCATACACACAGAATATTGTATACATAATAAAAAAAAAAAAAACACACAGAAAAACCTGTCTTACAAAAAAAACAAAAAATATTAAAAAAAAAAAAAAAAGATCTGAGTGTTGAGGGCTTGTTTTTCCTGGGCTGGGGATGGAAGCCAAGGTTCTGTGCATTCTAGGGAGTGTTCTACCACCAAGCTATGTCCCCAGTCTTGAGGGCTCTTTGATGTCAAATCTTAACACTAGTTTTACAAAATCTTTTTAACTCTAGTTTTCTGGTGAAGAAATAAGGGAAATAAAAATCATTGATTTTGCTTAAAATAATTATTTAGACTTTTATAGCATTATTATTTCAAAGGCATGCCATTGTCCAAGTGCTTGCTGAGTTACATCTGTATATCTGTAAGTTACATTTGCACGTGAGTACTGGTGGGCTGCAGTGGAGTCAAAGAAAGTGCTTAGGTCACTGGTTTAGATGGCAGCTTCTGCACCCGCTGGCACCCTCTTGAGCCCTCGGTTCTTCCTGGCCAGCACCAAGGCCGTGGATGAGAAGGCGGTGATACTGTTCTGAAGGTGAGCCCTCTGTAGGCTGCTGTTGCTACTTGCCCAGACCTTTCCTTACAAAAGGCCCTGAGCTCGGCCCAGGACGCCCTGGTCTATAGCAAGAGAGGGCTAGAAGTAGCAAGTCTGTTGCTAGAAGCTCACTGAAGATATCTGCCATCAGGACATTCTCCTTAGCGTGGAAGCTGGGAGAAAAACAAGTCTCCTGAGAATGGATTGAGTGGCTGAGATGTGGCCAACGGGATTCTTCACCTTGGCTACAGATCCCTAGCTCAGCAATGCCGCTCAGTGGGCAAAGCTCTTTCCTATGTTAACTCTCACTAGACTCTAAGAAGACCAGGTGTTGAAGTTTTTACTTCCTTAGAAGAATTCCCACGATGGCTGGAAGACACCCACACACACAACGTGGTCCTTCAATAACTGTCACCCTGACATCTCTGTGGTTTTGCGTTTGCCTCCTTTGAGAGATGGGGCTTTTAGCAAATGGTCACATATCTTAACCCATCTATTTTGTATATTTTCAAACACTCAACCTTTTGCAGAAATTTCTTACATCTTGAGGAGCATACCACTATGGTTGGTACCCGATTTTAAGCCAGTGCCAGGGTAAGGTTTAAACAGGTCCCTAAAAATTAGGGCCGAGGTGAAGGTGGCATTTCCTATTTTTCACCATAGAATATGTCCACCATCCTCTTCATTCCCCTCTTGCCATCGTGTCTCACAAACTAACTGGTCCTCACTGCCTGACTGGCAGCTTCTGTGGGCGTGCCCTGCCTCTGTCTAACCTCTTTGGCATCCTGCATATAGCAGCCTAACTTAGCTTCCTGAACAACCCATGACCCTGTCACAACTATTGAAGAGCATTCCTAGCCCCTAGGGTGTGAAGGAATGATAAAATTCCTTCCCTGGGACGAGACAAAAATGTCTACCCCTCCTGTGAGCTCAACAACAAACTGAGGAACAGTTCTTCCAAAATTGACCCTGGGGAGCCAATGAGTTGATCAGACTTGCTTACAAAGCAATGGGCCAGGGGTTCTGAGCAGGAGTGTGCATGACCAAGCAGCCACACTGCATGAGACCCAGCATGACCTCCTCTGTGGTTCCATCGATGGAGCCCTTTCACCTAGGTCTTTAAGACGCTGGCTACACGTTTGCTCGGATTCTCCTTTTCTCTGTATCAGAGGCTGAACCTGAGGGTGTCTCCTGTCATCTCTGTCACACCCTCTTCTCAGGGCCTCCAGGGAGGGCTCATTAATACAGTTAATACAGATATAATCTGTGTTCTTTTTACCCCTTGGCCCCCTAGTCTTGAGAAGCCATCATCCTCTTTTACCTGGTTTTCCTGCCATTTCAGAGACTAATGTGAAGAATGTTGAGCATGTGTGATTTTTATTTCCATTCCTTCCATAAACACACCATCTCCCTGTGGACAGCCACCTCTGCTTGTCCTCTTGCTGTCCACAGCAGCAACCAGGCTGCCTCTGCAGCTCTTGCTGGTACCTCCACCCTCAATGTGCCTCTTCTGGCCCTGACTGCTGTAGACATCCAGCCGTTCTCAAAGTAGCTCCATACTCCCAGGGTGGATTCCGCCCATCTAGCAGGTGTGCCACTCCGTTCCATCACTTTCCTAAGGCTGTGACCCTTTAATACAGCTCCTCATGTCGTGGTGACCCCCAACCATAAATATTTTGGTTGCTACTTCATAACTGATTTTGCTACTGTTATAAGTCATAATGTATGTAAGTATTTGTGTTTTCTGATGGCCTTAGGCGACCCCTGTGAACTGGTGATTTGACAACCCCCTCCCCTACGGGGTTGAGACCCACAGGTTGAGAAACACTGATCTAGAAGAAGCCTGTCATCCAGGGATTTTACTTTACACACAGACATCCTGCCCAAGTAGCCTGCCACTATTCCTACAAGCCCGACAGGGACAGACCACCATGCCAAAATTTTCTCTGCAGACACCCCAGACCCATCCCTTCAGTGGTTTGTGTCATTCCCCAGGTCAGGGCACCACTGTTGCACTTCCCAAACTCATGGCTTTGTTGGCTTCTGAGAGCTGCATGCCAAGTGTTGCTAAAATTCCTTCCCTGGGAGAGAAAGAACCAACGTCCACCCTTCCCTCTGCACTCCACAGTCAGAGCCAGGTAGGATTCCACTCAGGTTCACTCTGGGGAGCCCAGGACTGCCAACTCAGAGCTACAAGTAAGAGGTTCTGAGGAGTGAGGAGGAGTGTGGGTGACCACAAAGCAGCCATGCTGGAAAATCTACCCAGCATGGAGAATGAGGCCCCCTCCTCACGCCTTCCCTGCCTATATACTCTAGCCACCCACCCCCCACCGAGCCCCAATACCACGAGCAGTTAGGACAAAATTGCATATAACTGCTTGGGAGGCGTAGCAGGATGTTCCTGTTAGGGTCCCACAGCCCTCCCCTCCCTCTCCTTCTAGGAGGACACAACAGCTGTCAGCAAGCCCAGCTGCGAAAATCTTTTTTGAGCAGGCTCAGCAGGTGGTACTTTAGCTAGGCGGAGCCTTGGATGATCAGAGCTAACCCCAAACTGTGTGCTAACACCCGCTTAACATACACACTGGTCTCCTACAGACCAGAAATAATGCAAGATTAAACAATATGTTCAAATTTGCAGGATCCCCACCCCACCCCAACACGCCCCATAGAGCTGCCATTGGCTCATTGAGTGTCTAAGCAGAATTGTCTGGCTCTGGGCCATGTCTCCAAATCATTCTGTTGTTTCTTTGAACCTGTTTGCCTTTGCTTCTTGAGCTGTGTAGAGATCCCCACGATCTCAGCCCTGACTATTTGGGGCAGACATCAGGTCCACACTAGACCCCTGACCACAATTCATATGGAAGCTGAGAGGCTCCCTCCAGAGATGAGTCCTCAAGAGGGTCCCAGATCCACCCTCCAGCCTTGCTCTTCACGATAGAGCCATGTATGGTCTCCACTGCCACCATCCTGCTCTCCATCCCACCTGGTCATTATCTATCATTCCTTCACCAGAAGACATCTCACTATCCTCTCTCACTCCAGAGTGTTGTTTCCAAGCCTGCCTGTAAGTGCATCTTATAAAAAAAAAAAAAAAAAAAAAACCTACCCATAAGGAACAAGTACTTGATGGGCACTGGGTTTTATTTAGGGATAATAGGGATATACCGAATGGGAGAGAATTAGACACTCGTTTAGTGTCTAAGTAGATTGTTTAGAAGTGATTCGTTTTCTGTTATGTGAATCTCAGCTCAATTTCAAAGCTTGTGTCTCATTTTCAGCTACTATAACAAATTACCACAGGGGTTAAACAGTTGCTCACAGTCCTAAAGGATGGGAATTTCAAGTTGGAGGATTCACAGACCCATTATCTGGTGAGGATCCAGCTTGCAGAAGGTCATTGTACCCTCACCTGGCCGGGAGAGAAAGCTCCCTATCGCTTCTCACAAGGACACCATTTGTGGAGGCCCCTCCACCTGCTCTTAACTGCCTGAAAGCTCTCACCTCTTCATACTATCATGTTGGGGCACACCACAGTTCAGCTCATGACACACCCTGTCTGTCTGGCCTGCTCCTCCTCGGCACTTCTCCATTTCCTGTGTGTGCGCTGGATTCCCCAACACAGTGCTTAGCTGCATGCTCTTGGAGTCACCATCCCCTCCTCAGGAACTGTGATCACCTTGAGGGACAGAGAACATTCGTCCATGCGCAGCTCAGCATATATGGGGAGCGGGAGAAAGAAACGGAGGATCCAGTGGCTTTCCGTAGAGCGCCATACACCTTGGTGACTAATGGCGGACACCCCTTCCTCTTCGCTAGCGATGGCCTCCTCTCAGCCCAGTGCTCTTTTCTGGCTGTCAGGTAGAGAAGAAGTGGTGGCCCGAGGGTCCATGGCTGGTTCAAGACTTTCCTGTTGCCAAAGAAACTTTGAAAGCAAAGAATTGAGTGCAAGCAGGACTTGCCAGAGGAGAGCAACCTCTTCAACACTGAGGAGCACACGGCTTCCCTGTCAGACAGGCCAGCAGAAGAACCGGAGCCACTTCAGATCAGCCTTCAAGGTCACAAGTGAAGCGAAGCCTCAAGAACTCATCTTGGTCCAGGCAGTGGTGGCGCACGCCTTTAATCCCAGCACTCGGGAGGCAGAG
>JAQHUG010000387.1:574030-604011 GCA_028555095.1 Dicrostonyx torquatus | reverse complement strand
GGTGGCCTTTGCGAGGTCTCCGCGCTCGCAATAAAGCTGACCCACCCAGCAAGCCCTAGGCCCTTAAGGCAGTGCTCGCTCTCTCTCGCGCTCTCTCTCTCTCTCTCTCTCTCTCTCTCTCTCTCTCTCTCTCTCTCTCTCTCTCTCTCTCTCTCTCTCTGTCTCTCTCTCTCTCTGTGGGGTGTGTGTGTGTGTGTGTGTGTGTGTGTGTGTGTGTGTCTCTGTGTGTCTCTCTCTTTCCAGTCTTCTAAATTATATTTTTATAAAAAGAAACTGGCTGCTTTGTAAGTGCTCACTGAGCGCTCTCTCTCTCCAGTCTTCTAAATTATTATAAAAAGAAAACGGCTTCTTTGAGAACATCGGTATTGAAGGCATGTCTCTTAATGGATCTATAGAGGTTGCCTGCTTAGCCAAGAGCGCTTCAGAAACTCCTCGCTGGTAGGAAATTGGAGCGCTGAGCCGTTAATGGAACGGCTTCCAATCGTTTTCAATCATTTATGGTGCCGCATAGCTGGCAGATGCCTGGGCTAGGGCCCCTCTAAGTCGTGGTATTTATACTGAAGGGAAGGCTGTTCAGCCTTGTGATGTCGTGGTGTGTCCCTGCTGAAGACGACCTCTGAAATCTCAGAGACCCAGTTTGCTTCGACTTTAAAAATAATAATAAAAAGGTTTTTCTTCTGCTTCCTTGCAGAGGTGACAGACCTGGGAAGGTGTGGAAGACCCTGAGTTGGCAAGTACTTTGTCTAAGATCATGGTCTTTCTTCCCACCCCACCCCCAGGCAGGGTTTCTCTGTGTAACCTTGACTGTCCTGGGAACTCACTCCGTAGACTAGGCTGGCCTTGAACTCACAGAGATCCACCTGCCTCTGCCTTCTGAGTGCTGGGATTAAAGGCATGAGCCACCACCGCCTGGCTAAGATCATGGTCTTTTAAGAAAGCAAAGGAGAATTAATAGGGAATGTTTGCTCATCTAAGAACTCCTTGGGACTCTTTTCTGGCCCTGCTCTTTGATCCAATCCATTAATTAATTAGTTCATAAAAATTTCACATAAATTAAAATTCATCTCCTAGACGGAGTCAGTTTTTTTTTTCTTCTTCTTCTTTAAGACAGGCCCTTGTGGAGCCCAAGCTGAAGCCTTGACTGTTTCTACTGCCCCCCACTTTCTGAGTACCCAGGGTTACAGGTGTGCCCCACCATGCCCAGTTCACGCAGTCCTGAAGATGGGTAGACACTCTACCAGATGAGCTACATTCCCATTCCTCTAAATAGGATTCTGCCAAATTCATATTTAACACTAAGGAAGTATTTGCGTCAAAGTTCTTTGTTTCAAGGCAGCACTGTGTGGCCTTGAGGATGGCAATGGTTATAGCATGAGATTTAACCTCAACCAAAAACTCTCTGTAATCTGTTAAAAATGGCAAGTTCTTATGGACCAGGCCACTGTACAGCTCCTATTTCAAATTACATTTTTTTTCCTCACAAAAATGAATGTTTATTCATGGCGGAATACATAGATTGAATAGAAAGGGGAAAAAAGATATATTTCCCAACATTTTGTAAAGACTATAATCACCTTACACATTTTATTTTTTCATTTTTTAATTTTGTTGTATGGGTATATTATCTGCAAGTATGTCTGTACACCGTGTGCGTGTACCCAAAGAAGCCAGAAGAGGGCACTGGATCTCCTGGGACTGGGGTTACAGATGGATGTGAGCTTCCATGTGGATGGTGGGGATTGAACCTATTCCTCTGGGAGAGTATCCAGTGTCCTTAACCACTGAGCCATCTCTCTGGCCCTTTTACAAAATTAGAGCACATAACATAGAAAAATACCCTCCCTCTCCCCCTTTCTTTCCCTCCATCTCTCCCCCTCCCTCTCTCCCCCCTCCCTTCCTCTCCCTCTCTCTTCAGTGCTGAGTATCAAATTCAGGGCACACTCACACACCGGGTGAGCTCTGCCACTGAGAATCCCCGGCCCCACACTGCCTTGTGGCCAGTGTCTTCATATAACTTGATGCCCACAACTTTCTGAGCCATTAGTTCTTCATCTGCATGATGTTCTGTAAAAGCCGCACTGAGTTTCCTTCTGCAGATGGCTGAGCCTGATTAATTTTTCAAATCTACACCCTCACACACACACACTTTTAAAACTGTGGTTGCCAAGCTTCAGCCCATTATAAATAAATGAGCCACACTGACTTTTTCTTCTTAAAAATCCTGAAAACATCATTCTGTTCACTCCTCCACTGCTAAGTGCACAGCCCTGTTCTTTCCTGTCTGTTTTATGAATCAGACTGAGGGGCACCCTCCAGTTTAATGAATGCTTAGCTATTTTTTTGAGCTTGAGGATATACAGACAAAGGCCAAGGAGGAGGATCCCAAAATGAAAAGATGAGCACAGCCCCCTTTTAAAGTGGGCCAGAAAACCAGGTGTAATGGCGTATATTTGTAATCCCAGCACCTGGGAAACAGTTGTCTTGAGTTCAAGGCCAACCTGGGCTACATAGTGAGTACAAATTGAATCTTCACTGCACAGCAAGCCTGTGTTGGTTAACTGATTAATTAATTGGGTAAAGGATCATTGTTACAGTAACTATTTAAAAGAATAGGCTCCTTTTAAACCCAAAGCCTCCAGCATTTGGGAGGTTGAAGTTAAAGGTCAGCCTGGGATGCTGGGCGGTGGTGGCGCACGCCTTTAAACCCAGCACTCGGGAGGCAGAGGCAGGCGGATCTCTGTGAGTTTGAGACCAGCCTGGTCTACAAGTGCTAGTTCCAGGGCAGGCTCCAAAACTACAGAGAAACCCTGTCTCCAAAAAACAAAAAACAAAAAAAAAAAAAAGTCAGCCTGGACTACATAGTGAGACTTGTTGCAAAAATAAATAAAATTAAAAGACAAACAGGTAGTTAACAAAAGTGTCTAGCTTATGTGAAGCTCTGAGTTCAAGCCTCAATACCACATATGCCTGTAATCTTAGCACTCGGGAAGTGGAGGCAGGAGGGTCAGGAGTTTGGGGACATTATTTCTTGGTTGGTTAGTTGTTTCTTTGGTAAATTAGTTGATTGTTGGTTGGGATTTTTGTTTTATTTGTTGAACGGGTGTGTGTATGTGTGACAAGGTATTACTATGTAGCCAAGGCTGGCCTCAAATTTGTAGCAATCCTCCTGCCTCTGCCTCCAAGTGCCGAGTTTAAGGTGTGTGCCACCATGCTGCCACCATGCCAAGCTTAGGCTGCCTTTTACTCTCAAATCCCTCTGAACATTCTGGAGAAGCGTTTTGTGAATATTCAGTCTCAGAATATACTATTAAACAGGTCATCCCAATTTCCATTTTGACCACCTGTGGGTGAATATTCTGGCTCCAACATGCTCCATTGGTTTCTTCCAGGAGCCGTCCTGTTTTGTTTTCCATGTTCAGGGGTGTTGTTTTTCTGCTGTTGATTTCTGTCTCTGATGTGAAGAGACCAGACTCACTTTCCTGTGGAGAGCCTTCCTGCCCTCACTGTGCTGGGCCACCCGCTGTGCTGGGAATCCAGGAACGGAGTATCTGTCTCCTTCTAGATGTTCCCATCCTTCCCACTGGTTTATTTTTCTACTCCTGCATCAGCACCCCACTATCAGAATTACTAAAATTGTATGGTGTATCTTGACATATAGGGTCATAAATCTTACAGATATGTTCATCTTACTCAGAGCTATCTAGGCTGCTTCTTGGTCCTTTGCAATTTTATATACATTTCAGAACATTTTAGGTCCCTAGAAAACCCTGCTGGATTCTGGTTTGGACCGGCCTGAATATATGAATCAATTAGATCACCAGCTCCGTGATTCAGCTACTTATTATCCGCACACATGGTATTTCTCATTTCCTTAGATCTTGTTAGTACTTCATTGCCTTTCATTGGCAGAACTAGTTGTCTGACAGTGTCCACGCACAGCCCTTTAATATCCTGCCTGTCAATGGGGACAACAGACATAAGCTTACAATCTGCACCCATTAGGATAGCTGCTATCAAAAGAAATAAATGACAGGTGCTGGTAATGATGTAGACATTACCCTTGTGTAATGGTCTCTCCTGTCCCTTTAAGAGATAAGCCCTGCCCCGCCCCCTCCTTCACTGCCAAGGCATGTGGATCCTTCTGCTTCCAGTCTGAGCCCTTCCTTTCCATCTCTCTCCCAAAGAGGTCGCTGCTGCCATGACTCCTCTCCTCCCCACCCTCCTCTGGTTCTCTCTCTCTTTCTCTCTCTCTCTCTCTCTCTGCCTCTCTCTGCTCTTTCACCTTCTCCCCTTTCCCTTCCATAAGCCACTAAATAAATATCCAACCTCACTGTGCATGCCGTGCCTATCCATCTCGCTTTGCTCTCTCACCTACCGTGTGGCCCCCTACCTGGGACTCGCTGCCCCTCATGGCCCACTGTGGTCTCATGCCCGGTGCCCACTGCTGCCACTTGGAAACTTGCAACATTTTATTTAAGCCATAACACCTTGGACACTGGGGCCAGGTTTGATTGCCTATATCTTTGATTCTAGAACTCAGGAGACAGAGACAGGCAGATCTATGTGAGTTCAAGGCCAGCCTGATCTGCAGAGTGAGATCCAGTACAGCCAGGGCCTCAGAATGAAACACCACCCTGTCTCAAAATAGATAAAACAATGCATTTGGGGGGCACAGATATAGTTCAGTGGTAGAATGCTTGCCTAGCATGGACAAGGTCCTGTATTCAATTCCAATACTGCAAAAAGTGATAAGAATAAATAAAATAGTGAAACAATTTGAGGAAGCTCAGTAGAGAAAAACACTTGCCACACAAGCTGAATGACCTGAGTTCAAAGCCTGGGACCAGAACAGCCCTATTTGCTGGCAAGTACCTGTACAGGGGGTTGGGAGGTGAAGACAGAAGTGTAGCAGGCTTTCGTGGACTACCAGCCCCCAGATTATGACAGAGACATATTATTATGAATGCTCAGCCTTAGCTTAGGCTTGTTTCTAGCTAGCTTTTTGTAAACTTAAATTAACACATTTCTATTAATCCATGTGTTGCCCCAAGGCTTGTTTACCTCATCTACGTACTGTCCATCCTGCTTTCCTGCTTCCTCCAGGTCTGGCTGGCTGGGTCCTGGCTGGCTGGCCCCCTGCTGGCTGGCCAGCCAACTCCCGGCTTCTCTCTGACTGTCAGCCCCACCTATCCCTCCTCTGCCTAGCTATTGGCCATTCAGCTTTTTATTAGACCAGTCAGATGTCATAGGCAGGCAAGGTGAAACAGCAGCACATCTTTATACAGTTAAACAAATATTCTATTCCACAATACAGAAGTATTGCCTGCAGTATGAAAAGTGGCAGAGCTGGGCGGTGGTGGCGCACGCCTTTAATCCCAGCACTCGGGAGGCAGAGGCAGGCAGATCTTTGAGAGTTCGAGACCAGCCTGGTCTACAGAGCTAGTTCCAGTGCAGGCTCCAAAGCCACAGAAAAACACTGTCTCAAAAAAACCAAAAAAGAAAAGAAAAGTGGCAGAAACAAGAGAGGCCAGACCAATAAGGTGGAATGGAAAACTCCCAAAAGTTGTCCTCACCTCCATATTCAGACCATGTGCACATGCAAATAACAAAAATTTTGCATATTTTAAAATATCATAAAATACATAGTTATGAGGTTCAAATGAAAGGTATATGAGCATGAACAGTAGCATACAACATAAAACATTGCTTGTATCTCTTTCTCTCTTTGTTTTTTTGAGACAAGGTTTCCCTACCTAGCATTAGCTGACCTGAAACTCACTATGTAGGCCAAACTGGCCTCAAATTCATAGAGATCCACCTGCCTTGCCTCCTGAGTTCAGAGACTAAAGGCATGTATCACCACATCTGATGAATGTGACTGTCTTAAAGAAAATCTGGGCCAGTGAGATGGCTCTGGGGGAAATGGGGCTTGCTGCCAAGGCTGATGACCTGAGTTTGATTCCCAGGACCCACTTGGTGGGAAGAGGGAACTGACTCTCACAAGTTGTTCTCAGGCCTCCACATACACACTCTGACAAGTACATACTACACTCACCCAGATGCACACACAACCACCCAAATGAACACACAAGTGCATGCCACAACCACCCAAGTGCACACACACCACACAGGTACATGCCACACCCAGATGCACACACACCACACACAAGTGCATGCCACACTCACCCAGATACACACACACCACACACAAGTACATGCAAACACTCACCCAGATACACACACACACACACCACACACAAGTACATGCCACACTCACCCAGATACACACACACCANTAAGAGAGGCTTCCTGACTCAGCTTTAGCTGCAAAACCCTGTAGCTCTTTAAGAGGTCCTGCCAAGAAACACTTAAATGGTGTTGGTAAAAGCTGACTGCATGCTTAAAATGCTGGCTTTCTGGGCCATCCTGCCAGGGCAAACTCTGACTCTTTCAGGCAGGTGGTCCGGCCAGGGAACATTTGAATGTGGTCTGTGAGCAGAATGCTGCAGCTTGCTTGCTAGCAGGGACATTGAAACACCATAGAGTTGTTGTAATGGATTCTGTCCCTTTAAGGGCAAGCCATGCCCACTCCTCGTCTGCACACAAGCAAGCCTGCAGTCGCAGATTCATTCATTCTCTCTGTCCCCACTGCACTTGGGAGAGGCAGGCGGGCTTCTCCCGCTCCCCCCTTCCTTCTCTCTCTCCCCTTCCTTCTTTCCTCTCTCTCTCTCTCTCTCTCTCTCCTTCTGTTTCTTTCCCTCCATAATCCATTTAATAAATGCTTAACAACAGTTGTTGCGATAAACATGGCTATAGCTGGTACCTCTGCCATGAGGCTGAAATTGCAGAAAGTTAAGGAATAGGCTGGATCTAGCTGTCAAAGCTACAGTTTTAATCTTCTCCTTAGTCCTTAGCAAATTAAAGACCCACGTGGTCAGAAAAAGAGAGATATACAGTAAAGAGAGATTCGAAGAAAAAAAAAACCTAAATGGTTTACTATGTGTTAAAAATATATGCAGGCTAAAGGTTAAAGTCCTTAAAATTAAAAAAAGGGGGGGGGAATAATTGGGTGTGGTGATACACACCTTTAATCCCAATGCCTGGAGGCAGAGACAGATCTCTGTGAGTTAAGGTGTGGGAGCACACACCTTTAATCACTGCACTGGGGCAGCAGAAACAGGCAGATCTCTGTGAGTTCAAGGACAGCCTGGTCTACAGCTCCAGTTCCAGGAAAAAGATACACAGAGAACCTGTCTCAAAAAGCCAAAAGTAAAAATAAAAGAAATAGAGGTTAAAATAAAGCCACATAAAGATGAAAAATACACAGAGAATCTTGATACTGTATGCTATTATGCTCTCTTTGAATTGTTTGAATGCTGAGGAAAGAACAACAGCTGCTGAAAGACTTTTGTTTTTATATATAAATGCTGCTTTGGAAAAGAGATTTTGCTTTTGTTTCCACAGGAAATGAGAGGCTGTGGATTCATTCTGAGTTAAGAAAACTCAGGTTTCATCAAGGAAGACCACCTGAGAAATCTCTGGTAGGAACAGATGACCCAGATGTCTGAGTTCTACATGCAGAACAGATTCAGGATGCTGCCTGAGATGATGAAGACTCACAGGATACTCCAGTCAGGACTTGATCATAACTCTAAATTTTCTTTAGGTCCCCATAAGATTATCAGCACTCCCAACCAGCAGGAAGTAGCCTGAAATACTAGCCCACATTCCCAAAAAATGGACTATGGATATTTTCCTTTGTTTAAAAAAAAAAGAGAGAGAGAGAGAGAGAGAGGGAAATGGTGGGGCACAATTCTGTATTCTGTCAATCATGTTTTAAATAAATGCTGATTGGCCAGGCAGGAAATATAGGCGGGAAAACCAGACAGGAAGTAGAGATGAGAACAGGAGAATTCTGGGAAGCAGGAAGCTCCCTTGGAATTCCTGCGCAGTGCATCTAAGAAGCAGGATGTAAGCCACCCCACTGAGAAAGCCATGTGAGCCATGTGGCTAACATAAATAAGAACAATGGGTTAATATAAGTTATAAGAGCTAGTAAGAAGCCTGAGCTAATGGGCCAATCAGTTTATAATCTTACGGAGACCTCTGTGTGATTTTCTTTGGGGCTTGCCGGCTAGGCTGTGGGGTACTGGGCGGGACAGTAACCCCAACAAGCAGGCCTCCATGTTACAGTATACCTGCAACCCCAGTAAATGGGAAGTAAGACAAGAGGATCGCAGGTCTGAGGCCAATGGGACTGACTAGTGAGCCACGGCAGTATCTGGGTTAGGGTTACTATGGTTGTGATGAAACACTGCGACCAAAGCAACTTGGGGAGGCATAGTGGTTTCAATAAAAATGGCCCTCGTAGGCTCGTATATTAGTCACCAGGGAGTGGAAATATTTTAAAAGATTAGAAGGATTAGGAGGTATGGCCTTGTTGGAAGAGGTGTGGCTTTGTTAGAGAAAGTGGGTCAGTGGAGGTGGGCTTTGAGGTTTTAACCACCATGACAGGCCCAGTCTCTCTCTCCCTGTGTTTGCCTGCAGATCAGGATGTAGCTCTCAGCTATTGTCCAGCACTATGGGTACTGCTGTGGTCCAGCCATGCCCTTCCCATGATAATGGACTAAGCCTCTGAAACTTTAAGCAAGTCCCCAATTAAATTCTTTCTTTTGTAAGAGTTGTGTTGGTCATGGTGTCTCTTCACAACAATAGAACAGTGATGAAGACAGGAAGAGAAGGGTTTATTTCACTCATATTCCCATACAATGGTTCATCATCAAAAGCAATGAGGACAGGAACTCAAGCAAAGTAGGAACATGGAGGCAGGAGCTGATACAGAGACCATGGAGGGGAGCTGCTTACTGTCCTGCTTCCCACGGTTTACACAGCCTGTTTTTAGAACCCAGGACTACCAGCCCAGTGGTGGCAACACCCACAGTGGGCTGGGCCCTCCTGTATCAGTCACTAATTAAGAAGATGCCCTACAGGCTTGCCTATAGCCCAATCTTATGGTAGCATTTTCTCAATCGAGACTCCCTCCCATCAGGTGATTCTAGCTTGTATCAGGTTGACCTAAAACTCAGGAAGGAAGGGAGAGAGGGGAGGGGTAAGGGAAGGAGGAAGAGGTAGAAAGAGAAGGAATCCGTGTGCAAAATGACAGGAACTGTGTGATCACCCCTGAGCACAAACACTCATCATCCAGCAAAGCTCCTACTATGTATTCTATCCCCAGCCAACACCAGATGGGGGGCTTGCTCTCACAGAATTTAGGATTACAGCTGGAAGAAGCTGGCAGTAAACAAGTCTGCAAGATGACCTGGCTGGTGGGAAGAGCTGCAGGCTCCCCGGAGTGAGGCGGTCTGGCCAAGGAAGTGGCAGGAGAGTCGTTCTTGCCCGCTTTTGCATTCTCCCAGTTGGCTGCAGGAAGAGTATTAATGATGCAAGGAAAATGAAACCAGGGAAGAAACAAAACACCCCTCCCCCAACCAGGCCTGAGAGAGAGGGAGATCATGGATGTCACCAGTACAGAGAGAGTATTCCTCCCTATGTCCCCAAGTTTGTCCTGCTGTCCTGTACTTGTGATTAAACCCTCAGCACAGGGGGCTGTTCCTCTATCACCCTGGCGTGTTTTTACCTCTTGCCTGTTTAACCATCCCAAGAACAACTCCCACGGGCCACCATCAAAACATGAGTTCATCCAGCGTGGTTCCCCCAGAGGACAGCCTGGCCTGCCTGGAACTGTGCGGTCCCCTCTCTAGGGAATGTCTCCATCTCCCAGCCAGGCCTAGGGCCTTCCAGCATCCCAAACCCCCAACAGATGGGTGGGTACATTAGTTCCTGACATTAGTTCTGCCTCAGGAATAATGGGTTTGTTTTGGCTCAGTCTGATAGTACTGTTCATCATAACAGAGAAGGACATGGCAGCAGGAGGGTCAGGTCGCTGGAGTCCCAGAAGTAGAGATGCCTGTGGGTGCTCAGCTTGCTTGCTCCCCTTATTCAGCCAGGGCCCCTGCCCATGGGGTGGTGCTGCCCACATTCTGGTTGGGTCTTCCTCCTCAGTTAACCTTCTCTGGAAACACACACAGAGAAGGGCCCAGAGGTGTTTCCATGGTGAATTTGAATCCAGTCATTGAAGGTGATATGAATATTGAGGGGTCTCTGGAGTCTGACTTGGGGGAAAGAAAGCCTCCGCTGCCCTGACCCTGTCCTAATGACTGCTTCTCAGCCAAGGGGAGGGGTTCCAACTTGGGCTTCTGTATCTGGGGTTGCAGTATTAAGACAAAGACAGAGTAGGGCTGAGGGGAAACTGGAGACAGGAGCAACTTCTGGGTCTGGGGTACTAACAGTCCCAGGCCATGAAATCCAAAGTAAGGGACAGGAGGATGAATCCTATGGTGTCCCTGGTGGGGAGATGGGGAGGCACTTCCCTGCAGTTTCTGCTCAGTGGGTAGAGCAGGCTCGGGGCACTCAGCCTCTCCAACTTCTTCCAGGCTGTTTTACTTCCCAGGATTCCTCCTGCCTTTCAATCCAGGAGGCGAACATCTGAAGGAGACCAGCTGCAGGGACAGAAGAGGCCTGTGACTTAAAAGCTCCTTGAAGTCCAGCGGCCAGAGAGCACTTAGCCAAGCCCTGTTGCAAAGTGACTCTCACTATATATTCAAAACAAAGCCCCTTTTAAAAGCCTGGAGACAAACGCTCAGATATCACATTGATTGTCTCAGCTAATGGATCACGGGGAATAAGTCTTCCTCCCTCATACATTCCTATTTCTTAAATTAAATTATGAATTATAAAAGTAATGTAGGAATAAAGGCTTATTGTAAGTTTCTGATGATATGATGTATTTGGAATAAAAACCCAAAGGTTTCAAAAGAATGTAATAAAAAATAGAAAGCTGGGCCTGGTGGTGCACATCTTTAATCCCAGCAGAGGCAGAGGCAGGCAGATCTCTGAGCTACAAACCTGGTTTACAAAGTGAATTTCAGTACAGCCAGGGCTACACTGAGAAACCGTGTCTTGAAAAACAAAAAACCCAAAGGCTGGCCTCATCTCTCCAGTGCCAAGCCCACCCAACGTGACCACAGCTGGTGGTTCAGTGTGTGGAACTTGCATTGGTTTTGTTTGGTTTTCATTGTGAGATGCTGAGATAGAGCCCTGAAACTCACACACGAGAAGCAAGCATCTGAGCTGCACCCCCAGTCCCACCTCTGTACAGAACTGGACAGCTGTCTTAGAGTCAGGGTGAGGGTTGCACCACTAGACAGGGACCTCCGGGGGACACTGATCCCCTGCTGGCTACTTTCCCAGAAGTGTCCCAAGAACACCAAGGTCCCCTCTTCCCCAGAAACTTCTGACAGTCAACTATGCAAAAGGGGATTCTGGTTACAAATTCCTGAAGAAACCCAGAATTTAAACCAGATTGAACTATTTTTAGAAGAAAATCTCCTTGTAGAAAAAAAAAATGCAGGTGGCAGGGCAGACCTTTAAGAACCAAGAGCACCCATGCTCTGAGTGGGAGTGAAGGCTACTCAACCCCAACCACTCAACATCCCAGCCCGCCCTTTGCCCCAGCAGGCATACTCAGGGAAAAACAAGGCTGAGACTCTGGTGGCCTGGCACTCTCCAGAGGCATGAGGAAAATGACAGCTATCATTCCCAGGGGATCCCCAACAGTCTGGTCTAGACAGTCTCAGCGCCAGGCTCCTGGCTGCCTGGCATGGGCTTCCAACCCCATCCAAGAGCATCTTCCCCCTTCCTGACTCCTGGGTTGCCCCGGTGACCGGATCAAATGCCCCTGTGGGAAGCTGGGCTCTGGATGTCATCACTGGCCCAGAAGAGCATGGAACTGTGGTGTGAGCAGCAGGAGATGCCCTGAAGCACCTTCAGGGTTTTTGCCCTTGGTGTTGGGGGAGCAAAGCCTGATAGGGGAAGGCCTAGCAGTGTGAGGAAAGGCAGGTCAGGGAACAGGTATGGCTCACATAGTAGCTCAGCTACTTTAAAAGGGTGTGATCCCAGCCCTTAGCTGAAGCAGGATGCTGTTAGGTTCAAAGTCAACCTGACCCATATAAGGGAGTCTCAAATATATAAATAAAGGATGTTTACAAAGAGTTTTCTAAATAAAATAGAGAAGTACTTGGGATAGCAAATCTAAAATAGTTCTTGGGGGGTGCCTCTCAAAGACAGCTCAGGTTCCCATGAACTGAGGAATACTGACTATTCTCTCCATCTTGGATAGTCTCCAGCCCCTCAGCCCACTAAAGGCTCAGAGAAGTCTTTACCATTCAACTTGGGTTAATTTAGAGTGTTCTATTGGGTGACAAAGCCCTTTTCTATAGGCCAGGGCTGCTGGGGACCTCATGATCCCTTCTCCCTCCAGTGATGTGTATCACAGCACGTCAGTAGTCATCCAGCCACCTACACCAGGCTGCGTCACGGGACGGGCATGAGCCAAGGCCCTACCCCCACATTGGCCCAACTGGACCCTGACCTTTGGCCTGGCTCTGACTGAACACCTGCACCTTCCACACACCAGGATGGTCTAAGCATCTTCTTCAGGTCACTGATAGCAGGCAGAGCCCCAGAGCACCATTCCTAGATGCCTCCTAATCCCTGCATACACACATGCACTGTATGTGTCCACCTGTCTCTCTCCAAACACTGGAGTGTAAATTTGGGAGCTCAGCACAGGCTGTCACTCAGGAGACACTCAGCAAGTCTCTCGGTTACCAACCCACATCTTGGGTTAGTACCATGGCATATCAGGTCAGAGAACATAAAGCAAAAGTCACCAGTTGAAACCTCCAGGAAAGCTCTTCAGAGGCCACCCACTCAGCTGCCATATGCCCTTATGCCTTCCCCCTTTCCTCCTCCTTGATGCATTCAATGGCTGGGACTGTAGCAGCCATCCTATGGCCTTGAGTTAGTCTATACGTAGATGGATGCCATAAAGGTGTCTGGGACATGAATGATGACATCATGGAGACCTTGGACCTGCCTGAACTGCCCACGTATGAACCTTTTCTTCTTTCCCTTTGCAGTGGCAGGGATCAAACCTAAAATTCTCTACCACCGAACCATATACTTGGGCACGGCTTTCTTGTTAAGATAACATAGAACAATCCAATCCTGTGTGCACCAGTGTTTGGAGGTCCTGTGCTGTGTGTGCTCAGCCAAACATGTTTCCTAATGGATTCAACTAAATTGTCCCTGAGCAGGAGAGAACATGAACAGTAGTTTGGGGACTTTTACCAGGCTTTCTTTTGGGCCACCAACGAGCTCCCAAATCATGATGCAGAGACTTACTATTATTTATGGATGCTCTACCTTAGCTTAGGCTTGTTTCTTAGCTCTTAGAACTTAACCTGTTTTTCTTCATCTACGCTTTTCTTTGAGGCTTTTACCTTTCTTTCGTTTTGTATATCTTACTTTCACTTCTTCTCCATGTCTGGCTGGCGACTGCCTGGCTTCTGGCCCTGGGCGTGTCCCTGACTTTTTCCCTCATTCTCTCCTCCTTCTCTTTTTTTCTTTTTCTTCTTGAACCTAGATTTCTTCCTATTTATTCTGTCTGCCTGCCAGCTCCGACTGTCCTTTCTCCTGCCTAGTTATTGGCTGTTCAGCTTTTTGTTAGACCAATCAGGTGCCTTAGGCAGGCAAGGTGAAAAATATGTAACACATTTTACATAGTTAAAGTAATATTCCACAGCAAAAAACACATGTAACACATCTTTACAACCTTAAAATAGTATTCCACAACAGGGGCTGAAGATCAACTCAGCACCATGCACAGGTGTTAAGGACAATGGGATGTTGACATCTTGGTGACGAAAGTAAGGACCAAATCATTCCCACCTTAGCCATTCTCAGAGGCACCCACTCTTCTGAAGCATTGAGCTGTCTGTCCTGCATGTCCCCCTTCCCAAGCCCTTGTTGACACAGGAACCAGCATTAATTATAAACACCATGGGCAGCACACTTCATAATTGGGGGTTACAGGGCAGGGGATGCCCCACTCATCCACATTACAGCATAGTCTCCATGGCCCTGAGGCTCAGAGGCTTAGAGAGGTGAGGCTCCCTGAGTCCAGGTTGCCGGCAGCTCTGTCCTGGGTTAGACCAATTTCCAGCATAGGAGGCCATTCCCATGCCTTCCCCATAGGTGGGAGGAAAAGCCTGAGGTTCAGATAGACCCATTAGGACAAGAAATGTAAATGCAAAGCCACGGGCGAGTGGGAAGAGCCGGGATGCCTCCAGTTGGTGAGCCTCCTGCTTCGTCGTCCTGGTGAATTATTCATCCTTGAGGCCAGGCAGCACATCAATAATGCAGGATGCAGCAGCCTGGGCAGAGCCCAGATTCCAGTTGACCCACTCAGCTGCTAAAGGCTCTGGGGAAAGAGCTGTGCTCTGCTCCGGTTCTGGGGTGTTACTAGAGGCCTCTAAAACCCAACTGCCCTCAGTGGCCCCGGTCAGTGTCAGGGCCTGCAAAAGGATGAACAGCCTGTTCAATACAGCCAGTATGTGGAAGACACAGCATGAAGTCCGTGTGCTTGGCTCCTGGGCATACAGAGCTGGGGGTCAGAGAAGGAGGAAGGGGTAAAGATACTTGGGTGCAGGCAGCAGGGACCAGAAACTCCCAGGTTCTGGGATGTGCAGGCCTTCAGGCTGTGTCTCGGTACATTGCTATCCATGACCCTCATATGTATAAACCTCTCACCGTGTCTCCCAGCTTCCTCGGGGTGGTGGGGACCCATTGCCTTGTGCACAGATGCTACGTTAGTTACCTGTGTTGCTGTGATAAACCACTGTGACCAAGGCAGCTTAGAGAAGGAAGGGTTTATTAGGACTTACAGTTCCAGAGGGCTAAGAGTCCGTCATGGCAGGGAATCATGACAGTGGGCAGGCATAGTGACAGGAACTGGAAACTGAGGACTTACATCTTGAACTGCAGCAAGAAACAGAGGGAACTAGCAGTGGCGGGAGCCTTTGAACTCTCAAAGCCCACTTCCAGGGACACACTTCCTCATCAAGGTCACATCTCCTAAGCCTCCCCAAACACCAAGCACCACCAACTAGGGGATTCAAATAGCAGAGCCCATGGGAGACAAGGAAGGCCCTTTGTCCTCAGCACGTCTGTCATTTGAAGACTCCTGGGTTGTGAGGACTTTAGATATTTCCCCTTGTTGGTTCCAAAGCTCCTTCTGGTCGTCCACTCTTAAATTTCTGAAATTTGATTGTCTCTAGCAAATGTGACTAGAGACACTTTCAGACCGTCAAACCAGGCTGAAGGGCAGTGTACTCACCATTATCTAAAACAGTTTAGAGAAGACGCACGACTTGGCCAGTGAAAGAATTTACTGGGACACAAATGGACCAGAGAAAGTTTATTGAAATACATTGCATGGTGGCAGTGGTTGAGTTCCGAGTGGGGATCACTTCCCTGAGAGAGGACAGCACCAATGAGAGACGGTGTAGGTGCTTTCATAGCAGCTGAGGGGGAGATTCTCCGTTCTCATCCGTGGATGATTGTGTACCCTGGAATGACAGTCCTGTTGAGTGGTGAATTTCTCAGCGTGAGCCCTTCTTCTTGAGACTGGCCATTTGTGTAAGATGCCCTGGCTCCTTGGGGGTCAGACTCCAGATGTCTGTGTCGGAGATCCCCACTCAGGTTCCAGATGGCCATGGCCTGATCGTTACGGTATGGGCTCTTGCCTTATGCTTGCCCTTTGTCTCTGTAGCCCTAATAATGATGCCCATGTAAGTGTCTGTTCACCCTAGTGAGGCTGGTGTCATCGCCCTGGTGGCATTTCTTCTTACTGTGGCCCTTCAGGTATTATGTTAATGCTCTTTAAAAGATGGCTACCATGCAGCCCTAAGGCAGAGGCTGCGAGCAGTGTGGTGGTCATATACAGAGCTGTGCAGTGAAGCTCTTTAAAATGACCAGTTCTCCTGGAAGAGAGTGCAGGCTCGCAAGCTCCCCTGCTCCCCAGCCGGCAAGAAAGGAAGCACCCAACAGCAACACAGAGAGAAAGGTCTCCAAAGCAGAGGGCACCAGGAAGCCCAGCCTCTTCTTCAGACTTTGCTTTGGTTTCTGAAGTCTTTGAAGGATCTTCCTCCTCTAATTTAGGGCCGATCAGTTTGCAGAAAGTCTGGGTGGTGATTAAGCCACAACCGAAGTGTGAATGTGTCCTGATCAGGCTTTGAACGTTTTGGACCAGTCGCAGGGGGCCCTGTCCTGGGAGGTCTTTGTTTTCAGCTGCTTTTGTGAGGTGGGAAAGAAGCTGCCACCACCACCACCTTAGAAGTTGTCTTATTTTCCTTTTTTTTTTTTTTCTAGATGGTTTCCCTGTGGAGCCCTGACCATCCTGGAACTGGCTCTGTAGACCAGGCCAGCCTTGAACTCGCAGAGATTCATCTGCCTCTGCCTCCCAAGTACTAGAATTAAAGGTGTGCACCACCACTGCCTGGCTGAAGATGTCGATCTTTATGGAGGCTTCTTAAGGCCTAGAGAGGCCCCTGTTACCCACACTCCTTTTATTTCCATTAAGAAAGAAGCAGCAGCCTGGAGTGGTGGCACAACACCTTCAAGCCTAGCACTCCCGTCTAATCCTGTGCCTCTCAGAGTCCTGTATCACCTCAGGAAGATGAAGGAGCCCTCTCAGAGGCATTAGGAGGTTAAGATGCCCAGTGTGCAGGAAATGCTCACCTCAGCCCTATTTAACTGAGGGTCCACAGTAAGAATAAATGCCACCAGGGCCATGTCGCCAGCCTCACTAGGGTGAACAGACACTTACATGGGTACCATTATTAGGGCTACAGAGATAAAGGGCAAGCATAAGGCAAGAGCCCATACCGTAATGATCAGGCCATGGCCACCTGGAACCTGAGTAGGGATATCCAACACAGACATCTGGAGTCTGACCCCCAAGGAGCCAGGGCATCTTACACAAATGGCCAGTCTCAAGAAGAAAGGCTCACACTGAGAAATTCACCACTCAGCAGGACAGCCAGAGTGTTACCTGTGCCCCCCAGATACCAGGGGAAGCTTCTGAGGAGGCCACTCTCCCAATGACTTCCCCTGACCTCCTGGGACAGGCCTCTAAACTGCTGCTGTCATCTATCCTGCAGCTCCCCCAAGCCACAACAAACCCATCCCTTCCTACTAGAGCTTTCCTTAAGATCAGAGGTCACATGATCCAGGAAGCCTGTCCTTTTTATCTTTGTGTTTCCAGGGTCCAGTGCCAGGCCCACCACACAGCAGGGAAATGGGGAGGAGCCGTTCAAGGAAGCCACCCCTGCCTTCACCTTCCAGGCAGACCCTGGAACTTCCTCCTGCTCTGGGAAACCCCCACACATGTCCTCACGAGTGTGTGCTTCCAGGGCCTGGCTGCACTCATTCACATCGCATACAGAAGGGTGCTTGTTACTCACATGGGATCTGAAGGTGAGACCAGAGGAAAGAGAATGAACTGCTAACCATGTGGTATCTCACTGACCCCCTAAAAGGCAGGTACCAAAGAATGGGGTGTGTTTAGGGCACAATANAAGAAGAAAGGCTCACACTGAGAAATTCACCACTCAGCAGGACAGCCAGAGTGTTACCTGTGCCCCCCAGATACCAGGGGAAGCTTCTGAGGAGGCCACTCTCCCAATGACTTCCCCTGACCTCCTGGGACAGGCCTCTAAACTGCTGCTGTCATCTATCCTGCAGCTCCCCCAAGCCACAACAAACCCATCCCTTCCTACTAGAGCTTTCCTTAAGATCAGAGGTCACATGATCCAGGAAGCCTGTCCTTTTTATCTTTGTGTTTCCAGGGTCCAGTGCCAGGCCCACCACACAGCAGGGAAATGGGGAGGAGCCGTTCAAGGAAGCCACCCCTGCCTTCACCTTCCAGGCAGACCCTGGAACTTCCTCCTGCTCTGGGAAACCCCCACACATGTCCTCACGAGTGTGTGCTTCCAGGGCCTGGCTGCACTCATTCACATCGCATACAGAAGGGTGCTTGTTACTCACATGGGATCTGAAGGTGAGACCAGAGGAAAGAGAATGAACTGCTAACCATGTGGTATCTCACTGACCCCCTAAAAGGCAGGTACCAAAGAATGGGGTGTGTTTAGGGCACAATAAAGGCAGGGTGTGTGTGTGTGTGTGTGTGTGTGTGTGTGTGTGTGTGTTACTGGGGATTGAACCTGAGGCATCACATGTGCTAGGTAAATGCTCTACCTCAGGCTTTTTATTTTGAGATAGGACCTCACTAAATTGCCTAGGATGATGGCCTTGAACTCATTCAACAATTAAGGCTGGTCTTGAACTTTCAATTCGCCTTCCTCAGCTTCCCAGGCAGCTGGATTACAGGTTTGTGTTACCAGATCTGCCTTAGGGACAGCTGTTCATTAACTCTCCCACACGTGTGTATAGAGTAGGTAGAATAGACGCTCCTTTTCTCTGCAGCAGAAGGAAGCAGGGCCTCCGAGCACAGGCACGGCACTCCTCCCAAGACATGGGAGAAAGCTGGACTTAGCCTTCAGTCTCATGGATTCTGTCCCATGTGCATTCTGACTTCAGCTCTTGGGCAACGGGTGGATCTGAGTTGATTGTGAAGGTCATGTTCTCATCTTGACATGGATTATTTCACTGAATTCTCACACTTCAGATCTGATAAGTCTCGGAGAAGTTAGGAGCTTCCTCAGGGGGCCTCAACTAGTAAATAGCCAGCCGAGATTTGAACCCATTACTGCCTCCTGAGCCATAGGACCCTCTCTCCCTCCCTCTCCCCTCCCGTTTCTGTGCTCACAACTTTTCCTTCCATAACCATTGGTTGCCTAGCCTGGTGACCCTGCCAGTGCTCCCTCAGCCCCCCACCCAAAAAAAAAAAAACAGGCCCTGCTTTTGGCTCACAGCAGCTAGAAATCAGTTCTCCTCCCCCCTCAAACCACCCGTGTCTGCCTTCCTTCCATTGGGCTTTTCCTTCCAGACCAGCAAAGTGTGCAGTAAGAAGCTAAGGATGGAATTATCTCACCAAAACGTCTTTAGGACCTTCTGTGTCAAGCATGGTGTGACTTTAGATAAAATCCGGAATCTTTCTGAGCCTCAGTTTACCCATGTGAGTACAGGGATAGTGATGCTAGTTAACCCACAGGGTGGCCATGTGGATTTGCCATGCACAACAAAAGTTGGTTTCCTGCCTTCTTTCTCCGGCTCAAGATCTTGGACCATGAGCAGAAAGGACAGAAGGGGTCTTGGGAGATGGCTCAGTTGGTAAAGTGCTTGCCATACAAGCACAAGGACCTGAGTTCTATTCCCAATACTCAACGTAAAAATCCAGATGGGAAACCAGATGGTAGCGCATGCCTTTAATCCTGGTACTTGGGAGGCAGAGTAGATGGATCTCTGTGAGTTCAAGTCCAGCTAGAGCTTTTACACAAAGAACCTCTATCTCAAAAATAAATAAATAAATATTAAAATCCAGATGTGGTGACACACACTTTCAATCCCACTTGTGGGTGGTAGAAACAGGTGGGTCCCTGGGGCTGGCTGGCCAGCTATTCTAACCTAATCAGCAAGCTCAGGTCCCAGTGAGAGACTCTGTCTCAAAGCACAAGCTAGATGGCTCCCGAGGGACAACCCTGGAGGTTGACCTCTTGCCTCTACAAGCATGCACACACATCTGCATGCACACATGAACAAGACAGGGAAGGTGGGACCAGCCATTGCCCACCTGTTTTATCATGTATAAAACCAAGGCCTGGAGAGAATGGTGACTTGCCCACAGGAATGCCATGAATTGTCTCTGGAACACCAATGACCACAGGATCCCCAGACCCACAGCCCAACCCAGTGATTGACAGCCAGAGTAGACTGTTTGGCCATTTGGAACCCCCAATCTCAGCAGTACACACACACACACACACACACACACACACACACACATACACACACACGGAGCACATATGTTCAGCTTTATTTCTTTCCATGCCAAGAAATACAGAGTCACTAGTGAGTGTGGTGGGGAGGGGCCGGTTCTTGCTGTTCGCCAGGATGCCCAAAGAGAGGCCAAGTCAGTGTCCTCAGCCACTGTGTTCATTCAGTTGGCCCTGAACCAAGACAGTGTTGGGACAGCAGCGCCCCTGTCCTTTCCAGCTTCGTGGGAAGTGGGTTGTGAGAGAACCCTTTCTCAGTCTTCTTCCATCCCAATGGCTCTCTCCTCCTGCCCTGTGCTCCCTTCTACCCAGGGAACACCTGGGAACCACTAGGCCGTGTTTCTGGAACCATGGGAAGGCTCTCGGGTTTCTCTTGCCCTAATGGAAGAATGTTCCAGCTAAGCCGTTCCCTGATGCAGAGACCTCAATTGTTCCAGGCTAAAGTGTGAATAAGTGTGTGAGGGTGTGAATGACAGGCCTGGTGTACACTTGTGACTAGGGGATGGGAAGGAATGGCTGGGTGTGGGCTGGACTCCAGCGATGCCGGGGCTGAAGATAAAGCTCTTCTCCCCTCGGGACAATCCCTAGACAGTGTCTTTCCTTTCCCCAAACTCGACTGCCAGTGTGTATGTGTGTGTGGGGGGGTACTTTAAGAGACTGCCCACTCAGGATCAGGAGCCTGTTTCCATAGACAATACATCTCCCCTGACCCAGCCTCTCAGCCCACGCTCAAGGTCTGGGCTCACATACTTACTTCTCACAGCAAATGGGGACATCTCTAGTTTGGCTTCAAAAATCTCATAAAGTGTGCTTAGTCAGTCCTTGTTTTAGGAACATAAGCCCAAGTTTATTCCCCAAATAGGGACCTGATTTAGGTGCACCAACCCTAGTGAGACACTTCCAACCCCTCAATCCTCCCAGCAACCACCCTGAACTTGTTGGGAGCCCCAGAGCCTCTCCTAGCGGCCAGTGCTCTGTGCTAACCTGCTCTGCCCAGGGTCATCTCTGAGATTGTAGGGAGCCACGCAGGGAACCCTGGAGAGGAGGTATCAAGGTCCTAATTTTGCTCAGAGGAAATGAACTTCCAATCTCCAACCAGTGTGGTTGTGGCTTTGGACCTGTTCCCCAGTAGCCATAGCTGCTGGGCAGGGGAAGCCTGGATCATTCCTCCCCTCCCAGATCTGAGCTGAAGATGGTGGTGGGGGTATGGCATTGGTTAGTGGGAGCTCAGAGCAAGCAAGGCCAGCAGGTGAAGCCTGTGTGCTGTGCCAGGCAGAAAACTGGAGATGCACAGAGGCAAAAAGCAGGCAGCTATTTGTCAGAGGGCTCTGTCTTGTTCCTTCCCCATATTCCAGTAGGTCCTAAGACAGAGGCTGTAGCTGGGCTCTTACTCCCTGCTCCAGTCCCCACTCTCTAAACTGAACCTTCAGCTGAGCCTTTCCTTCTAAACTCCTGGGAGTGTGGATCATGAACTAACAAGCCTTCCTAAGATTCTCTAGCCCCCTCCCTTACAAACTGCAGCGAAGACTCCTGAGAAGCAATGAGTCAGAAAGTCCGTTAGGAGTCTCCGAGTTACCTCTAGGGAAGGCCTTTGTTGCTGTGGATGGCCAAGGACACATGGTCAGGCACAGAGCATGCCTTAGAGCTGGACTAACAGCCTGGGTCAGAATATACCTCAGCTCTTCTGTTTATGACTCCAAATGCCCTACAGAGAGCCCCTGGGTCACTAGCATGGGGTACCAAGATGGGATCCCAGACCCCCAAAGAGTCAGTATCAGGAGAGAGCTCAGGCTCTGTCCCTTCCTCATGGCTGACCGGGATCAGGTCAAGTTCTAAGACTTCCAGGTTGGTGCCCCATGCTATAGCACAGGTGGAAGCAAGAGGCAGACACCATAGTTCTGGAAGATGCTCTGGAACCTGAGTCCTTGGCGGAGAATCATTGAGGCTGAAGTTCAGTAAGAGCGCCAGGCGCACCATGCTGTCCCTATCCAGGCTTCAGTGGAAGATTTCCATATGGCTTTTGCCTCTTTGCCGATGGGTATCCAGGGCCCATGCTGAGTGACAGCTCCACCTTTGAGCTCAGGCTAGGAGCGTTGTGGATGCTCAGCACAAAGCGTGCAAAGAGTCTGTTCCCCATCAGGAAAAATAGAAAAGACAGTGGCCCAGATTGTGCTTGTGTCCACAGACACCCAGGGTGTGCGGCACTTCTTTCTTGGCTGTGGGGCTGGTTTTCTTCCCGTTCTGGCAGTTTACGCTGCGTGTAAGTCCCAGGAATTGTGGGGATGAGAAACAAGCCCGAGAACTGAGGTCCAAAGGCAAGTGATGTGTCTATGAGATTCAGCCTCGTTATTCATTGGGTTCCCGGCCAACTTCATTCCAGATTTTCCTTCCCATCTGCCACAGGCTGGCAATGGAGTGATGTCGAGGTTTCCCTCTAAATTTGTGCTTTTGGAGTTTGTGAACAGGTGGGGACTTAACAGCCACCATCCAGTCCTCTGTAATTTGTGGGGATGTGTGGGTTCGGAGCTCTCCAGCTGGCTGGCATCTGCCTCTGCTAGAATCAGCTCCGTGGTTACTTCTGAACTGTAAAGAAAAGAAGGGTTACGGTGAAGCAACGCTGGGTCTTGAGAGCCTTGACTTAAGTCATGATCCCGTGAGGCATTGTCTCTTGGTGGGAAATGGTAACCAGGATGAGGGACAGGGTCAGAGACATCTTTGGTTTGGGGATCTTATGCAAATACTCCCAACAATGAAATTTTGTGGCTTTGGTGATTGGTTAGAAAATGTTCATGTGACACTAACTGGACCAATTAAAATCAACCCTGGGACCTTGAGTCTGTTGTTAGAGACTATTTATTTATTTATTTATTTATTTATTTATTTTTAAAGACAGGGTCTCACCAAGTAGCATTGGCTAGTCTGGAGCTTGCCATGTAGATCAGGCTACTCACCTCTGCCTCCCAAGTACTGGAATTAAAGGCACAAACTACCACACCCAGTCTTTTAGGCAGTGTCTCATATAACCTAGGACTGTCCTTAAACCCTTTGGCCTTAAACTCCTGATCCTCCAGCATCCACCTCCCAGATGCTAGGATTATAGACACCTGCCACAATGCCCCACACATCACTGTTGTTTTATTTAAAGATTTATTTATTTATTTATTTATTTATTTATTTATTATGTATATAACATTCTGCCCCCATGTATGCCCGCACGCCAGAAGAGGGCGCCAGATCTCACCACAGATGGCTGTAAGCCACCATGTGGTTGCTGGGAATTGAACTCAGGACCTCTGGAAGAGCAGCCAGCGCTCTTAACCTCCGAGCCATCTCTCCAGCCCCACATCATTGTTTTAAAAAATTGCTGTGCCGAGCAGTGGTGGCGCACACCTTTAATCCCAGTACTCAGGAGGCAGAGGCAGATCTCTGTAGGGCCAGCCGGGTCTACAAAAGCTAGTTCCAGGACAGGCTCCAAAACCACAGATAAATCCTGTCATGAAAAACAAAACAAAAGAAAAAATCGCTGCTTAATTACTGGACTGCTTTGCATGTTTGCCTCTCCCAGAACACTATCATCCCTGGTGGTTGTCACCTGCCATCATAAGGAGAGATCCTGCCTAGGAATGAAGCCAACACACAGAAAGCTGGACAAGAGCATGAGACAGATTCCTGTCGTTTCCTCCAAGTGTCTAGATACAGCTAGCTTTACACCACACTAGGGCAGCCCATCCTGAAATGTCTTTTCTGAAAGCTACAAACTTCCTTTGCCAAACTGAATTCAAAACTTGTCCCAGCAACAATGACAAGTGGCAGAACAGGTAGTCTGGGACATCGTAAGGGATATGGAACCCGGTGCCCCAGGCTGCTGACCCATCAAACTCCACACTTAGTGGAGAAAGTGGAGGCTCAGAGCTTAGGAAACAGGAAGCTTTATTGACAGTGGAGGGTCTGAACTCTGAGCGCAGTCAAGGTGATGGGAAACCTGCACACTTGCTTCTCCTGAGTAGACAAGACTGTCCATGACCCTACGCCGGGCCCCAGGCTTTGAGCACTTCCCACTCTAGGTCAGCACCTTCCACACTGGTACCTGAGTTGGAAATCCTATTAGGATGTAGATTCTGGGCCAGTGGTTAACTCATGAGTAGCACCCTGAGCTCCATCCTCACCACCACCGTAGAAAGGAAGAAAGAGTCAAAAGTGCAGGTTTTCCATTCAGGGGATTCAGGGTGGGGTTTGAGAATCTAAAACAGCCCCAGGTGATGACCCTGCAGAAGGACCATGGAGAACATTTTGAATGTCAGGGTCTTTATGGGAGAGGCTTAGATTGATTTCTGAAATAGACAGAAATGTCCCAGAGTGTCCCATGCTTGGGACAACTCTGAGATGAATACCCTCCACACTCCCAAAGCTATGGCTGACAGTGTCCACCTGGGACAAGTGCCCTGGGCCACCTTCAGGTACTAACAGCACTGCCTTCTGCCTTCTTCCGAAAGTGCCGCTTGTTTCCGGTCTGCCCTGACTGTGCAGCAAGAAGGACTATTCATCAGTCTTCAAAGCCATCGCATCCATTATCCAGAGTGATGTTCATAAAAGCCGTCCATGATGGAGCCCTCTCCTTATACTTTATACTTGAAAATGCAAGGTTCGGCCAAATGGGACACTGGCCTAGGTCCCGGGCCATCAAAGTTGAGACTAGAATTCGTGGCCTCTGATTCCTAGGCCAGTGCCCATTCTACACTTTTTACTATTGATCTAGAAGTTCAGGCATAAGATGAGTCAGAAATCCACTTCACCTAAGTGGTCTTGACTGAAGTGGAAAGATACGGCTAAACCCTCACCACTGCCCCATCCCCGGGCTCTCTCTGCTCCATGCCCCTGTGCCTCACCTGTGAAGTTGACAGTGACAGCCACAATGATGATAACGATGCCCAGGATGATGAAGGTGATGCTGAGCAGCCGTGCCAGGCGCCCCAGCCTCCGAGCCCCATCCATGTCCCCCTGCTGCACGCTACCTCGAGACTGCAGAGAGAGGGCAGAGAAACCTCAGGAAGCTTGTCCCTCAGTCATGTGAAGATGGAAGCCATACA
This sequence comes from Dicrostonyx torquatus, assembly GCA_028555095.1. Classification (NCBI taxonomy): domain Eukaryota; kingdom Metazoa; phylum Chordata; class Mammalia; order Rodentia; family Cricetidae; genus Dicrostonyx; species Dicrostonyx torquatus. Next base: position 579,008 of record JAQHUG010000387.1, on the reverse strand, counting down.
GTGGCCTTGTGAACTTCCAGATATACCTCACCCTTCCTGCCACCCACAGTCCAGGATGTTCCTCCAGGTCACAAGACCTGGGCTTCTTGTGCAGACCAGGGGACTGCAGACAAAGAAGCAAGCAATACCAGGTGCTTTTTCTCAGAGTAGTGACAGGGCAGGGGCAGTGACAGACTGATCAAGTAGAGATCAAGGATCTGAGAGGATGGACAAGTCCAGGCCAGCTTGCAGGAACAGATAAGCCAGAAATCCTGCGGACCCCTCTCAAGCACAATTTCACAGCCACGTGGGGACTGGAAAGCAGCCTGGTGATTGTCTCTACTCTCAGTATGCCTGATCCCCTTCTTCCATGACTCCCTTCTTGCCACAAAACCAAGCAAAGACACTGGCCTCTCTCCTGGTTCCTTTCATGATGAAGACCTGGCTCAACACAACCCACCTTTGTGATCCCACAAAAAAAGACAAGCTGGGTAGCGCTGTGGCTCTCCTGGTAGTGAGCATCAATTCTCTAGGACCCAGTGAATCTGGTGAAATTGGTGAATGTGAGTGGAGTGGGGACCTAAGGTCAGGGGGGCCCCTAGATTAGCCCTGGCTGCCTTGGTAGGAGGTATATCCAAACATTCACAAGGAGGATCCTGGGCCCCTTCTATAATGGCCCAAGGCTATCTGTCAGCCAGGGCTGGCTCTGGGTCTTCAGGGTCCTTACCCCAGAGTCTCTCTGTCCCTCTTGGGCTTCATGTCCTTGCCCAAAACTCCAGGCTGCCCAGGCACAGAGGGTTAACCAGGTTGTAACTGCTTTCAGGGCCACAGACAAACTGGAGACTTCTCAGTACTTCATACTTGAAAGCACAGGGTTCATAGAGGCAGGACACAGGTCCAGGTCCCTGGCCATCAGAGTTGAGACTGAACGTGTGACCTCTGTCTCTCTCTCAGCCCCTTTTGGTTTTTCGAGACAGGGTTTCTCTGTGGCTTTGGAGCCTTTCCTGGAACTAGCTCTTGTAGACAAGGTTAGTCTCGAACTCACAGAGATCTGCCTGCCTCTGCCTCCCGAGTGCTGGGATTAAAGGTGTGCGCCACCACCGCCCGGCCTATTTTTCTTTCTATTGATCCAGCAAGTCCAGGCATAAAATGAATTTGTTTTGGAGTTTGTAATGCTAAGGCTAAAACCCAGGGCTTTGCCTGTGCTCAGCAAGCACTTTACTACTGAGCTGTATCTTCAGCCCTTAAAACACACACAAACACACACACACACACACACACACACACACAAAGGTGAACTTGCAAGCACAGAAAGTGTTAAAGAGGAGGCACACATGACATATGAGAGCTTATAAAAGAGAAGCAAGGACTTCTGGGAGGAAGGGCTTCAATGTTGATGTGAAGAATGGGTGGGAATTGCATAGATGCCTTCTATAAAGGAAGACAAGTGGCCCATAGGGCAGATGTGTACCATAGTCACTGCCTGAGCAAAGTAGGAGGTGCTAGAAAAAGGCCAGAGAGCCTAGAGCTAACAACAGAGCAGGGATACAAGACTAGAGGGTGGGAAGGGTGTCTTTGTTAGTTACTGGTGTCTTCCAGTAATTTCGAGAAGCCCCCCCCCAAAATGTTTCTTGGTTCAAGAAGCAGCTGGAACTGGTAGAGGAAGGGCAGGGGATGGAATGACTGGAAACTCACATCCAAAAGGCCCCTCCGCTGTCAGTGAGGACTAGAATGGAGGTGGAGAGAGCATGGGGTGGCAGTGTATGCCCATCATCCTAGCGCTCAGGAGGCTGAAGCAGGAGAATCACCAGTTAAAGCTTAGCCTGAGTGCCATAGTGACATCCTGTCTCAAGAATAATAATAACTTTTTAAAAAGCTGGAGAGGTGACTCAGTTCATAAAGCACTTGCTTTGCCAAGCCCACAGCAGCCGTGCACAGAACCAGGCATGTTGGTATGCCTGAGCACAAGAGTCAGATTTTTTTTTTAATCTGTATGTGTCTGTATCTGCATGAGAGTGTGTCCCATGTGTGAGTGCCTGTGGAAGCCAGAGAGGGCATTAGATCCCCTGCCGCTCGAGTTACAGGCAATTGTGAACTGCTGGGTGTGGGTGTTGCATCCTCTGGAACAGCAGCAAGTACTCTTAACCACCAGGCTGTCCTTCTAGCCTCTGCACAAGGTTTAATATGAAAGCTGGAGTTTAAAACTTAAACGTGTGTGTGTACACCAACACTTAGAAAATGGACAATTAAAAATAAAAAGTGATTCAAACTCCTACTAAAATTTGTCCATTTAGCCAGGTGGTGGTGGCACACACCATTAATCCCAGCTCCCCAAAAGCAGAGGCAGGCAAATCTCAGTGAGTCCAAGGCCAGCCTGATTTGCAAAGTGAGTTCCAGGATAGCTAGGACTGTTGCACAGAGAAACTGTGTCTCAAAAAACAAACAAACAAATGTGTTCATTTAGCTCTGTTGAGACAATGAAAAGTTGGTAAAACTTAGTTTGAAATTTAAATTGCTAACTTCAAAAAAGAACAGTAAGGTGAAGAGAAACTAAGGAAGACACCAAAAATTGACCTCTGGACTCCACATGTCTGTGCGCGCGCGCGCGCACACACACACACACACACACCCCACAATCAACACACAACACACACAGTTCAGAGGCTAGGGAGATAGATGGCTCAGTGGGTAAGAGCACTGGTTCCTTCTCCAGAGGATCCAGGTATAATTCCTAACACCCACATGGCAGCTCGTAACTTTCTATAAGAGGTCCAGGGGATCTGTCACTATCTTCTGGCCTCTGAGGGTGATGCATGAATGTTGCATACATATGCACACAGGCAAAATACTATACATGTAAAATAGTAATATTTAAAGTTATTAATTGCATGCTTGTCAGCCCAGCATTGGGAGAGGAGGTGACGAGGCAGATCCCAAGCTCACGTGCCAGCCAGTGTAGACAGAACAATGAGCTTCTGGTTCTGTGAGAGACTCTATCAAAAGGCAGTAAGAGAACAGTAAAGGAACAATAAAAGAACCACAAGTTCTCCTCTGGCTTCCACATGTACATAGACCCGCACACAAATGTGTATGCACACATACACCACACACACACTCTGGCTTCTATGTGCACATACACCTGCACATGAATGCTCATGCACACATATACCACACACACACTCTGGCTTCCATGTACACATACACCTGCACACGAATGCTCATGCACACATATACCACACACACACTCTGGCTTCCATGTGCACATACAACTGTACACCATTGTAAATGCATCCATACACCACACATACAACCTGGCTCCCACATGTACATATGCCTGCACACCGATGTGCATGCACACATACACCACACACGCTGAGATAATCCCATTAACATGGATCTCATCGGCTTCATGTTATCCATAGAAAAAGTCCCAATTCCAGACAACTGTAAACCCTTACCACTCTCTTCCACAAAGCTCTACGAGGCCGCTCTATGCTCCCCGAGGCATGAGGAGTCTTGATCTTTACTCCTTCCAATCTTCTGCTTCCTCTGATCCTATGTGGCCAAATCCTCCTACCATTTAAGGGTAACACTCTCTTCCATGAAGCATGCCAAGATTCTTCCACCTCTGGAGTGTAAAAATAAACTCCTCTACTCTCTGGGTGTTTACCTGTGTCATGCTCTATACTGAGTCTACGCCTCCCATCAGGGCATTTCATTCTCTGAATCCACTTATGAGGTGGGGATGGAGCCATGGTGTAGAGCACTGTGTGTGCATGGTGAGAGATGCTGTCACCAGAGAAAGACCTCATCAGGAAGAGCCGCATACAGTTTGGTGACACCTGCCTATAATCCCAGCACTCTGGGAGGGAGTCAGGAAGACTGTGAGCTTGAGGCTAACCTGGGTTACATAGCCAATTTGAGGGTACCCTGAGCTAAATAATGAGATCCCGTGGAAGAGGAGGGCAAAGAACAGGAGGAGAGAGAGGAGAAGCAAAAGGCACGTTGACAGCTGTGTATCAGAGGCTGCATTTGGCCCTGGAGGCCAATAAATGGGTTTATTTTGTTGTTGTTTATTTGAGACAGAGTTTCTCTGTTAGCCCTGTCTGTCCTGGAGAGATCCACTTGCCTCTGCCTCCTGAATGCTGGGATTAAAGGTGTGTGCATCACAGCTGGCCTTGTCCTAATGAAGGATTTTAAATGGGGACAAAACCAGACTTGCATCTGGGGGAATATAAGTCTTATTACAGCATGGCAGCTAGGCTAGACAGATGGGGGCAGATTAAAAGACCTGAAGTGAGTAATGATCTGGACCAGAGCCCAGCCTGGAGAAGTGAAGAAGCCGGAGGTTGCATTCAGAGTGAGAAGAGACTGAGATGATGTGGAGGTCTCAACTGATGGAGAACTGGAATTGAGATGCCTGGGCACATGAGTTTGTCTAAGTTTGTAACATATTCCTGAATACATGTCACCTCCAGCCACCTGGATGGCTAACCCAGGCCACAGAATCCATGACATCAATGTTTAAGCAATATTAAAAGAGAGAGGGACTGACGTCGTGGGGGGATTTCCAGGAAGTTCAAGGTTAACAATTTTAGGACTGTCTGCCAAGCATGGTGTCACACACCTGTAATCCCAGAAATTCAAGATTCAAAGCAAGGAAGATGGAACATTCAAGGCCAGCCTGGACAACTCAGAGAGACTGACCCTGTCTCAAAATAAAATGTTAAATGTGTTCAGTGGTAGATCACTAGCCTAGCATGCGCAGTGGATTCAGTTCCCAGCACTGCAGAACTGCAGAGTAAGAGATGAGAGGAGGAAACTCTGACGTGGCCTTGGGTAAGTTCCAAGGGCTTCAAGCTGTAAACCTTATGTACAGGGAGGGCACAGGAGTGGCAACAGGCTTTGCCAGGGGTCGCAACTTCACAGAGAAACAGCTGTGCGTGCAGTCATGGTTCAGGACCATGGAGAGAGACTAGTGAGAGAGAGAGAGAGAGAG
>JAQHUG010000387.1:543412-573405 GCA_028555095.1 Dicrostonyx torquatus | reverse complement strand
CACACACACACACACACACACACACACACACACACACACACATCTACAGGGACTCTAGTATCTTCTCCACTGCCTCCCGTGATTTCTTATCTGCTGCTGCCAGGAAGGACATAGTATGGAACCCTGGGTGATTATCTGACCCTTTCATCCCTGGGGCATGGAAATGACCCAGAAGATAGACTGGTTTTGAAGACAAAAGTAGCTGCACCCAAGAAGGCAAGAGTTGTGATTGGTAGGAACAGGTATTCTCATTCAAGCCAGACTGGATTCCAATCCTAGGCTTCCCGCTTCCTACCTTCTTGTCTCTGCATTTCAGGGTTGGGTTTTTTCTTTTTCTTTGTTTGTTTGTTTGTTTGTTTTTCGTCTGTGCCATGAGAATAATAATAGCACCCAGACCTCACAGGAGTACAGTCAGGGCTGAATGAGATAATACATCTAAACCATTTGGAGCTGTGCCTAACACTTAGTAAGCATCCATGGATTTTAGTAATTTCATCCTTCAATTTCCTCATCCCTGGTCCTGATGCTTCCCTTGGACATTCATCTTCACAACTGCATCCTTCCCCTTGCCATCACTCCTCTGAAATCTGGGCCCCCAGCATTTTCCTTAGCCTGTTATGCTGGTGGGACCTGTCCTTCTCTAAGCCCCTGCCTGTGGTCTCTGTTTCTCATCCAGGGTCATCACCTGCTCCTTGTCCAGCCCAGTTCTTCTGTGTGTTATCTCAACCACTCCTGCCCACATCTGCTGTGCCACCTGGCCCTGGTCTAGTGGCTCTTCTGCCACTCAGAGCCCAGTGTCTACAAACCTACACCTCATGCTGGAGCAAGTCACACCACTGCGGAAGCTGATGGCAGTCCCCACCCACAGTCTCTAGCCTCAGCAGAGCCATTATCTCTTTGTCCCTGGTCACATCCCATCCCCTGTGCCATGAGGCCCTTTTTGCTCAGCAAATGGAGACACTGCCTTCCACTCCCTGGGAACTCCTTTCCTCTCAGTATTTCTCCTTCAAGGCCTTTCCTCTCCAGGGACCCTGCACACCCCTCCCTTCATCTATGCCTCTCCACCCAGACACCCAGAATCTAGGAATGACCAGTCCAACAGACAAACCACTTTCCTTGAACCTAACCTTTCCAGAGCCTTGGACCCCTCCTGGCCTCTTCAGACTCGGCCCTTCATTCCTTCCCTTCCTTCTAGCCTTATTTGCATCTTCTAGAGTCTCCTTCTCAAACCCCTTTTCTGTCTACTCCTTTCAGTAAGTGCTTTTTGTTGTTCTCTATTTTATTGGTTTGGGTTGGGTTTGATTTTTGAGACAGGATCTTGCTTTGTAGCCCAGGCTAGTTAGTAGAACTCACTCTGTAGCCAAGACTGACCTTGAACTCATAGCAGTCCTCTGGCCTTGACACCCCATGTGCTAGGATGACAGGCCTGTGGGCCGCTTGCAGCTTCACTCTGTGAATATGGATGGTCCCAGCTAGCTTTGAGAATAGGCGCCATCATCCCTGAGTTGGAGGCTGAGACATGCTACACACACACACACACACACACACACACACACACACACACACACACACACACTCCTTTGTGCTCTTCCTTCTCAGTCCATCCAGAGCTCAGACATCCCTATCCCTTCCTGTACATGGGATCCCCTTCCAGTAACCCATCTCTCACAATGCAATTTGGAGTTGGTTTTACAATATGAACTGACCACATTGTGCGTCAATCTAAAACTCCCCAGGGGCTCTTCAGGGGCTTCAATTCCAAGAGTGAGTCCCTGCCTTTCAACAGCACCCAGCACTCTAGTCCCCTCCTGCAGTGCCAAACAGCAACCACTTATCTTAGCCATCTACTCTGCTCCCTAAGACAGGCGCAGTCACCCATGTGAAGGAGGTTTCCTGTACTGCTAAGTTCCTTCAAAACAAGCCATTGACTATTCAAGATGAATGAATAAGTCAGTAACGAATCAAATAAGTGGAAGGTCAGCGAAGCCAAATCTTGTGAGCCTGGTCCAGAACTCAAGCCTCTACCCCTCTTTCTGCTGTTGTTGCTGGGGATCAAACCCAGCACCTGGCACATGCCAGGCTACTGTTCTATCACTGAACAATAGCCCCAGCCTTTAAAAAAATGAGAATTTTGAGACAGGGTATTCACAAGCCATTCAAGCTAGTGTTGAACTTACTCTGTGACCCTACAACCCTCCTGCCTTTGCCTCCTTAGTAGTTTGGCTATAGGCCTGCACCATCAGGCCCATTGTGCCATGCTCAGCTGGACCCTTCAGTCTCTCTTATCCCCTACCCCAGACCTTGATGGAAATCTGGTCACACTGATATGTATGCTGCCCCACAGATGACATATGAAGGCTGTGTGTGTAAAAGCAGTCAGTCACAAAAGGCCAAAGGGCCAGCTGGGCGGTGGTGGCGCACGCCTTTAATCCCAGCACTCGGGAGACAGAAGCAGGCGGATCTTTGTGAGTTCGAGACCAGCTCTGGTCTACAAGAGCTAGTTCCAGCACAGGCTCCAAAGCCATAGAGAAACCCTGTCTTGAAAAACCAAAAAAAAAAAAAGGGCCAAAGGGCTACGTTATACAATTTCATTTTTCTGTGTGTGTGTGTGTAGGCAGTGTTTCTCTGTGTGTAGCCCTGGCTGACCTGGAACTTTCTCTGTAGATCAGGCTGGCGTCAAACTCAGATCTGGCTGTCTCTGCCTCCTGACAGGTGGGATTAAAGGCGTACACCACCACTGCCACCCAGCTATATATAATTTCATTTCCTAAAGTGCCTGGAGTAGAACTCTGGAGATAGGAAAATTGGTGTCACGCAGGGCTGGGAGAGATCAAGGACACAGAAATATCTAAGACACACCGGGGTTCTTTTGAAGCCAAGGAAAGTGTTCTAAAATCGGCGTGGATTAAGCTGTAACTTGTTGAGTGCACTAAAAACCGTGAATGACTATCCAGCCACAAAAAGGATGGAATCCTATCATTTGCACCAGCTTAGATGGAACCACAAGCCAGGCACAGAAAGTCCACTTGCTCCCACTCAGTCTAACAGTTGATCTAAAGCTACGCATGGGGCTTCTGCCTAAGAATCTCAGAACAAGGGAGGCTGATGCAGGAGGATGTTCACACCTTCAAAACCTAAGCCACAGGGTCTCAAGACAAACAGGGTTAAGGGTGTGTATGTATAATCCCAGTTAGGGAAACTTGGGTGTGTGTGTGTGTGTGTGTGTGTGTGTGTGTGTGTGTGTGTGTGTGTGTGTGTTTTTGAATACAAGGAATCGAATACAAGGAAAACTAAGCAAGTGCTCAACCACCGAGTTACATCCCCCAGCCATCTTGCTTTTTGAGACAAGGTTTCTCCCTGCTTGGAGTTCTCCAATAGCCTAGACTGGCTGCAAGTCCCAGGGATCCACCTATTTCCACTTCCCCAGCACTGGGACTACAGATGTGTAATGTCCAGCTTTTTAATGTGAATTATGGGTTTGAACTCAGGTCCTTATCTTGCAAGGAAAGCACTTTACGCATTGAGATTGCTCCCCAGTCTTTTTTGTTTGTTTGTTTTTTGTTTTTGTTTTTGTTTTTTTCAAGACAGGGTTCTCTGTGTAGCCTTGACAGTCCTGGAACTCACTTTGTGGACCAGGCTGGCCTTGAACTCAGAGATCTACCTGCCTCTACCTCACAAGTACTGGGATTAAAAGTGTACTCCACCACTGCCCAGTTTATACTTTTTTAAAAAACTAGAAGAAAATATTTTGAAAGTTTCTATAGTAAGGAAATGATCAATGATTGAGGAGATATCTATGTTTAACCTAATTTAAATATCACATGTTGCATATATTGAAACAGTACATGACATTTCATGGGTGTATGTATATGTGTTGTTTTGTTTTATTTTGTTTGTTTGTTGAGACAGGGTTTCACTGCATAATCCTGGCTGGCCTTGAACTCACAGAGATCCTCCAGCCTCTGCTTCCTGAGTGCTGACTTTAGAGGTGTGCACCATCACAACTGGCTAGTTTTTGTTTTTTAGCTGGGAGGCAGAGGCAGTCATATCTCTGAGTTCATACAGCAAGTTCCAGGCTATCTGGGGCTACATATGAGATAGAGGAGTGGGGGGGAGCCCAGTAAACTGTGCACTTTAAGTGGGTGAATTATAAGATATATGAATACATTAATAAAGCTATTTTGGAAACCTCATTAGCAAACAAAGGGTACAGTGGTCCCCTCTTGTCACCTTAGCACTTGGGAGGGTGAATTAGGAGAATTGACATGAGTTTGAGGCTAGCCTGGGCTATATTGCAAGACCATGTCTCAAAAATCCAAAAAATAAATAAAGCCCACAGTGGTTTCTCATCCCCCAAAAGGGAGACTCTCTGTGACACTTAGTCCCTGTGACCGCAGAACACACTTATGTTGGGCGGGGCTCTTAAGCACTTTGCGAGGGCCCATCTCAGCCTCTCACTGCTCTTTAATGCATTATGCTTCTGCCCACTTTGCAGATGGATAAACTGATGGGAAATTGAGTAACTTGCACAAGATGACTTAATTCCCTTGTGTTTGTGTCTAGCTAGCCTGGACGCTTGTTGCAGTATGTCATAAAGAAGTGTTTAGAAGCTTCTCTGCCTTCTAAAAAGAGAAAGAAGTGCCAGAGATAAGTCCAGTGGTCTCACGCTCTTCAACCCAGCTTCTTTTGGGCAAGGACAACTCACCTTGCCCCCAAATCTCAGAAGATACGTCTAGAATCTGTTTCCCTCCTGTCTCCCTTCCTGGGACCTTTCCATGTAACCAAGAAGTTGGCTCTACCCAAAGCCATTAGCTATACCCTGGAGCCTGGCGTGGTCCCCAAGTGCAGCAGGAAGTTTAGATGGGCCCTGCCTAGGACCCTGGCTAACCCTGTCTCTTGAGATGCTGCCACTGTCCCCATGGCTTGTCAGGTGGCTCTGGATCCTATGGGAACCCAATGGGATGGACAGAGATGTCTGACGAAGTACAGTAGGAGTGACCACAGTTCCTAGTGGCTTGGTAACCAATGACTCAGCAGTAGGTTCACTCCAGAGGAGACAGTGTCAGCCCACCCAGGTTTTCTCTAACTGGCTGGTTTTCTCCCCCTGCCCCTAACCTCATTATGAAAGTCTCTGTACTTTGCACACATTCTCTGTGAGATCTATAAGTAGCCGCCCTTCCCCGTGACTTGGCTTGAAGACAATCTGAGACAAAATATTCAGAATCCTGCAGAAGTGAAGGCTAGCTCACATGATCCTCCTTGGCAAGGCTGGCCATGCCCTTTTACTTGTGCCCAGAGCTCCAGCAAAGGCCCGCTGGTGAAATCAGGAGATCCAGAACCTTGCAACTCCATTATGCTCCAACCCCCGGCACCCTGACAACCCACGCCCTCCCCATGTGTCCCAAGGGAAGTCAGGCCCCAGGGCTCCCAAGGCAGCAAGGCCACTGTGGCTCTTGGAAACAGGCTGGAATAATGCCCTGGTGGCCCAGGTGGCTTGTCTCTCCTGGGGCATTCAGAGCCCTTGGCCCTCTTCTGCCTGCATTCTCTGTTGATACAGAGTTCTACTCGAACAGCCCTTCCTATGCCTCAAAAAAAAAAAATCAAGACCCCACCACCACCTTGGGGCTGGTGCTCTCTTCTGCAGAATTTCATCCAGATGTACCCCTGGGTCTTCTGCCAGAAGGGTCAGGAAGCAGTCTGCCAGTGATACCCAGAGGCAGACATGAAGAACGGGCACACAGAACTGTGCCTTAGGCCCTCTAGAAGGGAAGTTGGGAGATGAGGGTTTCCCACCAAGGTTCCAACATCCCATTCTTCTCTGCACTTGAAGTCCCTTCCCTGAAGACATGGCTGCCACGCTGGGGCAAACCCAAACCCATGCCCTGAACAAAAGCACAGGACTTACCATGATGGAAAAGATGAGGGGAATGAGGTTGAGGGGCCAGACCGGGCAGAAGCAAGAGGCAATGGCAAGGATCAGGTAATCTTTGGGGGCTTCTTGATCCTGGGCATAGGAGGTGGTAGCAACAGAGGATGCTCGTCGAGAGCTGGCCCGGGAAGGGGAGCCAGGGAGGGAGTGCTGGCGGTGCCCCTCAGAGATGACCTTGAAGGGCAGGCTGTGGCCATTCTGCTCCAGGTCCAGAGCCCCTGACAGGGACTTGGACAGATTCAGGGCTTTGTCATCCTTGTTCTCCACTTTGGTGAGAAGCTTCTCCATCTCGGGCAGCTCCAGGGGCGAGGTGGAGCCTGGGTCTTGAAATTGAGGCTGTACCGGGTTAGCCATGTTTGCTTGGGCCTTGGGTTTCTTCAGGTCCAGGGAGGGACAGGTACAGCGCGCTCCAGAGGGTCCTCAGCACACCATTCCCCAGCTCAGATTTCAAACCTCCGGGACAAGAGTGGCTGTGTATTGTGGGGAGCTGGGGCCCAGCTGGGTGCTGGAAGACTCGGATGAGCTTCTCAAGACTAGCAGGGTCCACAACTGGAGTCTGCTGCTGCTGCCCCTGCTGCTGCTGCTGCTGCGAGAAGCTCCCAGGAAGCTAGAGGCTTCAGCTCCGTTCAAGTTTGAGGCCAACTTTGCTGGAGCTGCTGACTGCACAGATGGGCGGGGAAGCAAGAGAAAGTCGGGAGGACAGAGAGAGGAAGAATGCTCTTCTCGCCTCTCTAGTGAGTGAGACGGAGGCTGAGGCGGGGAAGCTGTGTGTGTGTGTGTGTGTGTGTGTGTGTGTGTGTGTGTGTGTGTGTGTGTGAGAGACACAACCTCCCTCCCTCTCCACCCTCCTTGGAGATGCCTCTCTTTTTCAATTCCCTTCTCCCCTGAGAATCACCCCAGCAGCATCTTGCCTCTGGCCCGGCCCAGCCCGGCAGAGTCCACAGGGACTTGGACCAGCCTCTGGTTTCCTCTGCGGTCCCACACCTGCTCCACTGGGCTATGGGCTTAGAGAAAAAGACAGGGATCACCGAAGCAAGTGCCTCCTGCTTCTCCAGTAAGCAGGCTTGTGCTTCCCATCATCTGTTGGCAGGTGCTGGGCCCTGGGCCCATCCTTTCCCACCTAGGCCTCCACCCGCCCTAGGCCCATCATCTCCCCCAGGCCTTCACCCTCAACACTTATCTGGGGAAAAAGAAGTGAGGGCTGTGTGGTTGGTCCCTGGAGGACAGTAAGACCTTAAGCCTAAACAGCTCACCAAGGGCCGATGAAGGGGCCTGTGGGGTAAATGCCTCTCTGTCTCACGCCTGCCTTGCCGTGGCTTATGGTGCTGAGCTGTAGGCAGAGACCCTCTTGGGATTTCTCTAACAGACGCCAACTTTGAGAGTGCCCTAGGCTCTGCCTGTCTTTCCTCTAGTTCTTTCTCTGTTTCTGCTCCTCAATTCTCTTCATCTTGTTCCCTTTCCCTTACCTGTCTCCCTGTTTTGTTTCACCAGAGTGACCTAAAGCCACCAAGGGTACACAGAGAAAGTATAGTTTGGATGGGGCACACGAAATCATTTAAAATTCCAGGGTCATATATGGTGTGAGAAACCAGAGCCGGAAGTACCACAGAGATCACAGAGTTCAAATATGTTGCTTTCATAATTCAGAAATAGAGGCTCATAGAAGAAACACTCATCTCAAAGTCATCTCAGTCAGATGGCTTTCCCTGGCCTATGTCCTGGGACTGGGGAGGGGCAAAACCAGCCATGGCAGGGGAGCAAAACCAACCACAGTGAAGGGAGGAGAAGGAAGGAGCAAAACCAATCACAGAGGGAGGGGGCAGGGGGGATAACTTTGGTTGGTTTCAAGTTTATTACAGAAATATTGCTCCTAGCAGAGGTAGAAGGGGAGTTTGATTCACAGAGAGCTGGCAGGAGGAAGAGAGGAAGGGATGCCAGACCTGAGAGTGTGGGACCTGCCTGAAGGGGGACCTGGGAGACTGAAAGCTCACCTGGGAACTAGTAAGTTTAGAAATTCTTTGAGGAATTAAGGTGAATTTTCATGTTTGATAAATTAAACTATATTAAAGAATTTTTTATTCAAGGGTTAGGCATAGTGGGTAAAGTGCTTGTCTGAAGCTCACACAGCCAGGTAGGAATGGCAGCCTTCCTGTGCTCCCAGCCCTTGGGGGCAGAACCAAGGATCCCCCAGCTTGTGAATTAGTGAGGTCCTGGTTCAGATGGAGACTCTGACTTAATATAGAAGGGAAAGATACCCACACGTGCACAAACCCGATGTGCACCTGCAAACATGACCATCCCCCACACATACGCATTTCACCTCACGGCCATACATATAAAAAAGGAACTTTTATTCAGTAAGGCAAAACTACTGTTATTTGCAAAAGGCAGCCCTCTAGGGAGACACTTTGTCCATCTCAAACATCTGGGTGACTCTTTCTATCCCAAGCCAGGAGGATGGCGAGGGAAATGAACTGGGTGGGTAGCAATGCCTAGGAGTTTGGGGAACTAAGCTGGCGCCTTTCAAATAGAAAAGGCTGTCCAAGGCAAGGAAATTAGGTCCCCGACAGTGACAGGGCTCCTCTCATCAGTACCCAGGTGCAAAAGAGGCAGGTTACAATGTGGGAGCTGTCCCTTGGATAAAGGAACCTAGGCCCAGCCCAATCCGAGCAACTTGTGGCTCTAAACACTTGAAATGTGACTAATTTAAATAAAAATGTGCTAGTAAAAAGAAATATTTCAAGTAAATAAATATTGGAGGGAATCAGACATAAAGAGACCGTTTTTGACTTTGTAAAAGATACAAGAACTCTTCTGACCTGCAGGCATACATGAAGAATACTAAGACTATTGTATACATAATAAATAAATAAATCTTTAAAAAAATGTTTTAAAAAAAAAGATACAAGAAAAAAGGGAACCAAGATGCTCCCAGTGTGGTCTTGGGCAGGAGCAGGAAAGGGGCCTGATGAGCTGGGATGGGGGTGACCACCAAGTTAGGTTGACCCGAGTCAAATACTGGATCTGCAGTGCCACCTAGTGGTTGATACTGATAGGTGAATGACCAGAGTTGGGGGTGAACAGAGAAGATGTTTTGGTATTCCCAGATGAATCCAACCGGGCCAGTGGCATAGTGTGCTGGTCCATTCTGCAGTAGTCCCAGATAGGGTCCCTTCCTGTTTCTGTCTCCCCAGAGCTGGGATGACAAGGGTGTGCACACCTGGTTTACGTGGACGCTGGATGCTGAGCTGAGATCCTCTGGTATTCACTAACTAAGGCATCTCCCAGGTCTTTAACGTGTTTTTTTTCCTACCTCCCCGCATTGCCCTCTCTTCTTAAAAAATATTCTTATAGCTGGGAAGTGAAGTTGCACGCCCTTAATCCCAGCGCTTGGGAGGCAGAGGCAGGTGGAGCTCTGTGAGTTTGAGGCCAGCCTGGTCTACAGAGCAAGTTGCAGGACAGGATCCAAAGTTACATAGAGAAACCTTGTCTCCAAAAAAAAAAAAAAAAAGCAGAAAAATTCTTATTACATTTGTCTATTTTGCTGGGGGTGGGTGCATGTATATGCCGGCAAACATGTGAAAGTCAGAGGGCAACTTGCAGGACTTGCTTCTCTTCTTCCACTATGGAGGCTCCAGAGGTCAAATGGGTTTGGCAACACATGACTTTACCAACTGAGCCATCTCCCTAATCCTTAACAATTTTTTTTGTTTTAACTTACTCCATATAAAAATGACTTTCAGAATTTTAATATAAAGATATTGGGACCTAAAGAGCTTTGAACTCTTTGACCCACTCCTGTTCACGTGACCCAGCCTGCCTGAGGAGGAGAGAGCTGAGCCCTCCTAAGCTGTGAGGATGCTAAAAGTACTGTGGCTTTTGTATTCTCTGCCTCTGACAGGCTTAGTGGCACAGGCTAGTGAGCTCAGCACTTCTGAGACTAAGGCAGGAGGATGGAGAGTGCCTGGCCACCCTGGGCGATACAAGCAAATGCTCTCAAAAAACAAGACAAAAAACCACACACACACACATACACACGAGTAAAAACTGGGCATGGGGGTGCACACTTTTAATCCCAGCACTCAGGATTTAACAGGCTGGAGAAATGGCTCAACTATTAAGAGCCCTTGTTGCTCTTGCAGGGGAACTGGGCTCAACTCCCAGCATGAACATGGTGGTTCACAACCATTTGTAACTTTAGTTCTAGTGGATCTTCTGATCTCTTTAGGGACCAAGCATGTACATGGTGCACATACATACATGCAGGCAAAACACACACAAAATAAATAAATTACAAAAAAAAAACAGTAAGGGGGCTGGAGAGCGTGTGTAGCTCTTGCAGAGGACCAGGATTCAGCTCCCAGTACCCATATTAGGTCGCTCACAACCACACTCAACTCCAACTCCAGAAGATCTGGCACCCTCTTCTGGACTCTAAGGGCACCTGTGCTCATGTGCTCACACACACACACACCCACACACACATAATTAAAAGTAATATGAATAAAACTTCTTTAAAAAATTCTAACTTGGGGCTGGAGAGATGGCTCAGAGGTTAAGAGCATTGCCTGCTCTTCCAAAGATCCTGAGTTCAATTCCCAGCAACCACATGATGGCTCACAACCATCTGTAATGGTGTCTGGTGCCCTCTTCTGGCCTGCAGGCATACACACAGACAGAGTATTGTAAATAAATAATTTATTAAAAAATTCAAACTTTTAAAAGTACCAATACTTCTACTGCTAATAATCATAATGTAAAAATTATATTTAAAGATCCCCTTGAGAGACTCTTTGGGGAACATTTTTCCCAGTCTTGCATAGATAAGGAATTTCTTTGTTCATATCAGTTTTTATAACTTTTGGCCACAGCAGCACTATTGCGATGTGTGGTCCCTTTCTGGAATTTGCTTTTAATATGCATTTTTTTAAAGTCATACCATTGTGTTTCCCCCTCTCTCTTTTTGCTATGTTTGGACAAACCCTTCTGATCTCAGTTGATAAGCTTCATCTTTATAATAAATCTCAAATTTATCATTCTTTTATAAAATCACTCATCTAGGAGAATGGATATGATCTTGGGAAGCAATTTTTTTCAAAACTCATGCAAGAGTTGTAGAAACATTTTGTAGAAAATTGATGTAGACACATAATTGAGGCTCTTCTGTTTAGGCTCTCCCTAAAGCATTGTGGAGAGGAGGCAGCTCTGTTAGGTTGGTACATACACGCACACATATTCATGAAGCCATACATCTACATAAATACATATATAATACATATGTGCCAAAAGATTTCATGATAGGCGAATACATATCAGCATACGGGCACTCAAACACAGAGTCCTAATGAAGCAATAAAAGGAACCATGTTTATAAAAGGAAGCAGACTCCACGGCTTCTAAACACCTTCCCAAAACACAGTGTCTTAGGGCAACCTCGTGAACAGATTGATTAAATACCTTCCAGTCAGGACTCACGGTGGAGCTAAGCACTGCCATCAACGTGTCTCATTTGTTCTGCACAGCAGCTTATGGTGTAGCAGCTGTGTAGCCATTATACAAAGAGATTAAGTGATTTGCTCAAGGCCACTCAACTGCTGAGCTGGGAGAAGGCAGGCAGAGTTCATTCAACTCTTGCAGGTGCTGTATAACCTAATTCCACCTTAGGTGTCCTTAGGTGAAGAATGTGATGTGGCGGGGGGGGGGGGGAGAGAAAAATCTTATCTTAGAATTTAGGAAAATAGAATTTGCTACCTATTTATCTTATTTCTATTGGAAAAGTCCCTGAAGGTAAAACAAGGGTAAAGCGTTGTCTGTGCTGGAAGCTACCTCAGCCTCCCAGAGGTGGCATCACTATCAACATCAGAAGTGAAGTGGCAGGGAGGTCGATCCCAGGCAGGCCCAGGTTCCTTCCTTTTCCTGCGTCCATCTGCTTAGGGACCGGACTGAAGCTCCTATTTAGGCCCAGAGCAGAAGCCTTCACACGGACTGTTTCACAACCTTGGCTGTGGAAACAGGAGCCTTAAGGCTATGACTGGAGGAGACAAGGCGTTGCAGAAAGTAGATAGCTTCAGTTGTGACCTTGAATTTCATCTGTGCTGATGAAACCCTCATTCTCCGAGTCCATTCATGCCTGTGGCATCTGTCTAGCCTCCATTCAGAGGTGGCAACAGCCCAGCAAACAGTGCCTGCTGCAATTAGCACCCCGCGCAGGAGCCCATCCTATAGACAGCTGACCAGTTCCCCATAATTCTCAGGGAAAGGTGTTCCTGTGCCTTCCTTGGCTTTGACCTAAGACCACCACTCTTCCCCAACCTACACCTCAAAATCCCTCCTGGATTCCTAATCTACCTCTCTACAGAAGCCAGGGCACTCTATAGGCTGTGAGCTCCGCCTATCGCTTTGGGTCCCTGACCAGACCCCTTGACCTTGCCCTCAACTTCCCCCTCCCTGCGACTTGCCCAGGCTCTCTTCTCAAGGCAGCCTAGACTGAGGCTCACTGCAGACAGCAGTCCGGCAGTGAGACTCACAGTTAAGGCTTACAATGACCTTAGCATCTGATGCCCCATTAACTTTCTCTAGCACCGGGAGGAATTTCTCCTCTAATGGCTTTTTTCCGGGGTCCCTATCTCATTGTGCTCAGCCATTCCCCGGTCTTGCTATAACCAGTGCATGGATGTCTACTGGGGGCTGCAGTCCCTACCCACCCTTCCAAAGTAACCCCCAGGTTCCCAGGCTTTCCTATCACACTAGGTCACTGAACTCAGTGGAGGCCTGATAGCTGATGGACAAGACACTTTCCTTTTTATTTGGTCATTTTCCTGGCCTCTCAGATCAACAGCAGCCCAAACAAGGTAAGAGGGCCACAGCGTGAGCCCTCAGATCAGAGCAGCTGTCCACCCACAAAATCCCACGAGTCCCACTGTCCAAATGCAGTAAGAGCAAAGAGGGTTCAGAGGCACAGAAAAGCAGAGGCCACTTTCCAGGAAGAAAAGGTTGGCCAAGTCCAAACCTAAGATCTCACTCCTTCAGCACCCCAGGCTGGGGTGTGGGAAGGCTGCCCTGGCCCCCAGAGTTCCTTCCCGTTGGTAAGGCAGTCACTCAAGTCGCACCCCATCCAGTTTTGCTCTGCCCAGGATGACTTTTGCCGTCTTCTCTTTTGCAGTCGTCATTCCGCCAGCTAACCTGGTTCCCCTCTCGGGGACTGGGAACGGAGTCAGGAGTGATGGTAGCTCATCCCGGAGCCCCACCGCCACGGAATCGGTCCAACAGGGGGAGCCCCAGGACATCGGCGCCAGCTTCCCCCAGAGGCCTGGGCCAAACTGGGCCCTTCAACCACCACCCTGGGCGGCCCCAAGGGCGCGTGCGGGGAGCACGAAGCGCAGCGCGGTGCAGGCGGCACTAAGGAATTGGTGACATCCCTGCGCACGAGGCCAGGCGCTACGGGCGGCGGCGCGGACCGAGGAGCACTGAAGCCGGAGTCCCCCACGCCTGAGCCCTGAGCAGCCTGGCCATGACACTCCAGGTGGCTGCAGGGCCAGCGGGGCGCCGGGCTGGCACGCAGGACCAGGGAGAGCGCAGTGATGCGGTGGATGGCCCTGCGCAGTGTGGCGATCTTGGAGAGCCGCTTGCCACCCAGGTCGTGCTGCAGCGCCCGGCGCAGCGCGTTGAAAGCCTCGTTGTAATCCAGGATGCGCTTACGCTCCCGCACGTTGGCCGCCATGCGCCGCGCCTTGGACCGGGCCGGCCGCTCGCGCCTTCTGCCTGCCGCCTCCTCTGCCTCATCCAGGCTGCGCTTCAGCACTCCAAAATTCTTGCCAGCCTCAGGGCAAGAGCGCCCCAAGTCCTCCACAGAACCCTCACTCCGCTTCAGCTCCCTGAGGCCTAGTCCTGGCATGCCTCGGAGCATGGCCTATGCCCTGGCCCTGCAGCTTCTGCTTCGGGTCCAAAGGGCTGCTGGTCCACTCTGACTGTTGGCGCTTGCTGGCTGGACACTCTCTGGACAGGCCTTCTCTAGCTGGGCTTTATGACACCACGTGGCTCCCCGCCCTCCCAGTCCATCCATCTCCCTCCTCCTGCTTTATTACCTGCCCCCAGGTAAGATGGTGAGGGAGGAACTGAGAGGAAGGAAGGAAGCAAGGAAGGAAGCATGCAGGTTCTTGTACACAGGACCAGCTGGGTAGCCTGGCCACGCCCGAGGCAGTGCTCTAGTTGTCACAGGGAACGTGCTTGTTCTGCTCACGGACCCTCTGGTACGACTGGGTTCTGTTTCCGTCTCCTGACCCCAGACAGAATGCCACGTTTGCTTCTGGGCAAGAGCGCAGGCAGGTTTTCAGAAGAATAGCAATGGTGGATTGAGTGAGTTTTAAGAACCTTGAGTAAGGGCACCTGCTGCCAATCTGTGGGCAACCAGAGTTGACACTAAGGTTTAGCATGACCATCCCAGAAGAATCCAGAAAGGAGGAGCAGATCCGATGCAGCAGGCCCTGCAGGGCCCTGCAAGTAACCTTGAGCTACCACCATGAGGCTGGTACGGATTCTGGGTTGGGGTTTGGATAGAGCCCAGCATTCCCCCTACCTCTTTCGTGCTCCCCCATCTGCAGACAGAGCTGGGCTGAGTCAGAAGCAAAGACTGGGGAAGACTTTTATTTCTGGCTTGTCTTGCAGTACGGTCAGGGAGCAGCAAGTCCAGGGCCTTGGAACAGCCCTATCCCATGACATAGTATGGTCAGATTATGAATGCAGCAGACAATCCCCAATGCCATCACCAGGACTGGGATTTTAAACAAGATCAAAAAATAAAAAGAAGAGGAAGGAAGGAAGGGTAATGCTTACTCCTAGGACACATCCCCAGTGGAATTTTAGGAATGCATTCATGATTTATCAGGAGCAACATATTAAGATTAATCTCATTCCCAGCCACATTCCAAATGTTGTGGCACCAGCCAGGATGGGCACACAGGTCACATTCATGTTGCCAATAACTTCATTACTTCAAGCTGAGTTTTCCCACAGAGGAAAAGAACAGGGCACTGGGAAACAAACGTCATGGATTTACATATTATTGTCTGTCTTGGTCGCTTGACTGAAAATAACCTAAAAACTGTATTTTTCAGGGTCAATTTCTCCAAAATGTTCAATATGTGCAATAGAAGTGGCTAAGCGCAGTCTGTTGGCACACATCTGCAATCCCAGCCCTTGGGAGGTGGAGGCAAGATGATCAGGAGCGGGTACCAGCCTCAGTTACATAGAAGTTTGATCCCAGCCTGGGCTATATGAGACCTTGCCTCAAGAACAAAACAAAACAAAATTTTAAAAAGTGGCTAGAAGCTACACATGGTAGTTTATGCCTGTCATCTCGGTGCTCAGGAAGGCTGATCAAGATCACCAGTTTGAGGCCTGTCCGTGCTGCTTATAGAGACCGTGTTTTAGAAAAAGCTAGGGAGGAGGGCTGGGAGTTTAGCTCAGGGGTAGAGTGTCTATGCATAAAATCCTGATTCAAAGCCTAGCATTACAAAACAAAAACAAACAAATAATAAAACACCCAAAAAGGCTACACCAGATATTCCCAGTGTCTGGGCACTACTGCCCACCGTCATCACCATCACGCTCACACAACAGGATGCCAGTGCGGATGGATCTCAGAACGGAAGCCCAGGCATCCAGATCCGGAGTGCCACATTCCATGGATGCTCTACCGTGTCTTTTAGCCTGTTGAAGGCATGCTAGAGACTGCTGAGTTGTGGTCCTGCTCAACCAGGCTGACTCGGGGACTCAGGGCTTTGCCCAACCTCTAAGAAAAGCCTGACTCTAGGGTGGAGAGCCTTGGACAGGGTGGTGCACCTCAACAGTTTGGTACCGAAGGAAGCTTGGTGGTGATGAGTCTCTTCCTCCCATCTACTCCAGCCAGTGACTTCTTGCTGAGCAAACCTGTGCCCATCATCTCATCCGCTCACCTCAGTTCCCTTTGTTTTATATGGAAGATATCTTCTCTGTAAGAGTTTAGCCAGGGGGCTGATGAGATGGCTTGGTCAGAAAATTGTCCACTGCACAAACAGAAAGACCTGTTCAGAACCTCAGCACACATATCAAAGCTGGACATAGCACCTGTAATTCCAGCGCTGGCCAGATGGAGACAGGTGGACCCCAGGAGTTCACTGTCAAGTCAGTCTCACCATACTGATGAGCTCGGGTTCAGTGAGAGAGCGCATCTCAGAGCCACGAGATGGAGAACAACTAAGGAAGACACTTGGTTAAACTGGGATTGATGGAAGGGATGTGGAACTAAAGGAAAGCAGACAGATAGGCATCCCCTATCTGTCTGAATTAGTCTTCTAATCAGAACATCTAAAGGGCCACTCTCCTCTGGAGCAGGGACTGCTTGATGTGGGTTCCCCTCTGTATGCCATTGGTTAATCTGTCTTGGGCCTGCGCAGGGAATAGAGGTAGGCAGGGAAACTAAACTGAATGCTGGAAGAAAGAAGGAGGAGTTAGAGAGAAGCCATGTAGCCCTACCAGAGACAGATGCCAAAACTTTAGCTGGTAAGCCACAGCCACATGGCGATACACAAATTAATAAAAATGGGTTAAATTAATATGTAATAACTAACCAATAAGAAGCTAGAGCTAATGGGCCAAGAAGTGATTTAATTAATCAGTTATCTTTGTGGTTATTTTGGGGCTGAGCTATTGAGCAGCTGGGAACTAACTAGTGGTCCTCTAACAGCTGTTCCTTCACACAAAGGGACAGGGAGTTTGGGGGTTTTACAGGGTAGAAAAAGATTGGATGAGAGATATCATCTGCAGGTCACTTCCCCTGCTGTCTCAAAGCAGTAGACACCCCAAACAGGCACACGCCTTTAATTTCAGCACTTGAGAGGCAGAAGCAGATGGATCTCTGTGAGTCTGAGGCCAGCCTGGTCCACGTAGAGGATTCCTGGACAGCCAGGGCTACTTAGAGAAACCCTGTCTCAAACAAACGAAAAAGGGGCAAACACTACTGAAAGTGGCATGTGTTTGCTCCTCAGATCCTAAAAACCCACAGCTGTCATCAGTCACATCAACTGGCCTGTCCAGAGCTTTTCAGTCCAGCTGGGCCATTAGGGCATTAACCCTCCATACCCGATGTCAACCCCTAACCTCCAGTTGTATGCACAAACATGTGCACACACTTTGCCTGCACGGATACATATACTACACACAGGCACACCAGAAAGAGAGAGACAGGCAGGCAGACAAAAAAGGTGTAGACAGGACTATGCCACCTACCAGGCCAAGTGGGAAGCCAAATAAGAATGTGAAGCCCTTTCTCAAAATTACTAGGAATTTGAAGACGGAGGCAGACAGCATTTCACCAAACCCTGGTGTTTGGAAGCGCTGCCTCGTTCCCAGACCCATGAGGGTAGGAAAGAGCTCAAGCATTGGGTAGATGCTCATCTGGACACCTAGCAAGACCTTCACTACAGCCAAAGATGGGCGAGCCCTGCACATTCCCATCACCATGAACAGATGGAGGGGACCAATCCAAACAAGCTGTCCTTCCTCCTCCATCTCCAGAGAGCTCCCCGGAAGCAAAGGGGAAGGGGCCAGTGGGTGATAAATAAGCTTAAATTGCTTCTGATGCCTTCCTTCCTCCAGTGACTCAGTCTTTTAGAACTCATGCTCCGCTATGGACACTATGCAGCTTAGTAATAATTAATCATAAAAATAATAAGCTTAATAGTACTGATACCGACTTCTGCGAAGTGTTTACTGTAGCCAAGGCTTCGACTCAGTGCTTTTAAGCATACATTATCTTAGCCTCCCAGCAATCCTATATGGAAGGCCTATCATTACAATACCTATTTTACAGACTGCAAACAGAAACCCAGACAAGGAACTTAGGCCACGCCAGTGATCTGACCTGGAGTGTGGCTCCCTTCTGGGCTAAGCCTGCGCTCCCAGGTCATGAGCACATGTAGTACTCAGAGTCCCCACTGACTACCTGTAGCTGTTAGAAGCTTGGCATTTATTTGTCTTTGAAGTAAAAGCTTTCAAAGAACAGGGGCTGGAACCCAGTGACAGAACACTTGCTTATCATGAGCAAGGGCTGTGAATCAGTTCCCAGTGAGAATTCCTAGGAATCGCCTGGATGTCATTCCACACCAGTGCCACTTGTGTGGCAGCACATACCACAAATGTCAGCACTAGGAAGGCCAAGGCTGGAATGAGAGCTCAAGGCCAGCCTGGGCTACAGAGTGAGACCCTGTCTCTGTCTATCTGTATATCTATCTATCTATCTATCTATCTATCTATCTATCTATCTATCTATCTACGGTTTATTTTGAGACAGGGTTTCTCTGTAGCTTTGCAGCCTGTCCTGGAACTAGCTCTTGTAGACCAGGCTGCCCTCACGGAGATCCGCCTGCCTCTGCCTCCCGAGTGCTGGGCTTAAAGGCGTGCGCCACCACCGCCACCCGGCCTATTTTATTATTTTCAAGTGTATGTGTGTGTACGTGATGCAGGTGCCCTCAGAGNCTCTTCTGAACTACGCTGAATCACATAGTACATGCAGGCAAAAACACCCATGTGCAAAATAAAATAATAGTTTTTAAAACTAAAAATTACTGACTGGGGTTGTGTTACAAATGGTTTAGAGAAGAGACCGATATGGCCCAAAACCTACCCTGTTAGGGTCCTGGACAGCAAATAATAATTGAGTAATTTGAGTATTGAGGGCTGGAGAAGCCACTCAGTTCCTGGGTGCTTGGCTAGCAGGCAGGAGGCCCTGCTATCACATAAATGAGGCAGGTATGGTTATACACACTTGTAATCCCAGCACTCGGGAGACAGAGGCAGGAGGTTTGCTAAAACCATTTGGTCCACATAGCAAGCTCTAGGTCAGTCAGGGTCTTAACCCCAGCAAAGTTTGCCTTGCATAAAAACATTATTCATGGGAGGCAGAGGCAGGCAGGTCTTGGTGAGTTTGAGGTCAGTCTGGTCTACAAAGCAAGTTCCAGGACAGGCTCCAAAGCCCAGGGTGACTGCAAACACGAGGTACTACTGTCTTTCTCTGCTACTGAGCATTGTGACTCCAGTGAGCAGAGACAGTAATATCTCGTGTTTGCAGCTAGCCTGGGCAATTTAGTGGGACCCTGTCTCAGGAGGGAGAAAAAAAAAAAAAAGAATAGGGAGAAAGGGAAAAGAAAAAGAAGAGACCGCAGCTCTACGTCAATAACTTGGGGACCTGGCTTTCTTGAACTTTGGCTGTTGGGTGAGCACGTTGGGATCCCACCAGGGATCTTCAAAGCGCTTCCGCGGCACCTGCGGCGCTGGCCCTGGAGCCGCCCCTGCCTACCGCTCTGCAGCTCCGCAGCTCCTGCTCGCCTGGAGGAGGAGCCCCTGCAGGTGATTTAGGGCCGGGCGGTTCCGCTGGCAGCCGCCAAGGTGCCTATTATCGCCCAGGCTGGCCTGGATTTCAGAAATTCTTCTCCGGCTTCGCTCCCTCGGGGGAGCACAGGATCCCACCTTGGAAGAAAACGGAGGAGCCACGCTTAAAAAGAGCACACTTAGGAGAAAGTCGCTGTGTCACTACCCTACCATACCCGAGCCCCTTCGCCTTGCCACTCGGACCATGGCTTAGAATGGGACATCATGCTGTCATTCAATAACAGGAGACAACAAAATCCGTATGAACCCAAGGCTTTCTGCATGCCATACTAAGTACATACTCTACCACCGACCCACACTTCTGTCGCACAACTGCTAACAACAGAACTATATTCAGAGGGTTCGATTCCCAGGACCCACAAGGCAATCCAGTTCCAGGGGATCAGAAGCNCACTCAGTTCCTGGGTGCTTGGCTAGCAGGCAGGAGGCCCTGCTATCACATAAATGAGGCAGGTATGGTTATACACACTTGTAATCCCAGCACTCAAGAGGTGGAGGCAGGCAAATAAGTTTAAGGTCATCCTAGGCTTCAGAGGTTCAAGGCCAGTGTGGGCCACATAAGATTATATATAAATATATATATATATTTAATGTTTTAAAGTAGAAAAAATGTAAAAAGTTAGTAGCATACTAACACATTTCCACAATAATCAAATAATAAAGTTAATTTTTAACCAACCTATGGGGCGCATGGGTTTTTATCCCAGTACTCAAGAGCCAGAGGTAGATGGGTCTCTGAGTTCAAGACCAGCCTGGTCTACATATTGAGCTCCAGGCCAAGTGACTACCTACTGATATCCTGCCTTAAACGCAAACAAACCCCCACCACCAAGACACACACTAAATTATGTATTAAATAAGCATTGTCAAAACCGGCATAGTGACACATGACTCTCATCCCAGCACCCAGAAGGCTAAGGCCAGAGGATTTCACAGTCTGGGTTACATATTCACACCATGTAAAGAAAAGGAAGATCTGAGCTGGTGTAGGAGGGTCCTTTTGTATTTCAGTGCTTTCATTGGTTGAATAAAAAAAAAACTGCCTCAGCCTTTTGATAGGGCAGGACTTAGATAGGCGGGGAAAAGAGAACAGTATGCTGGGAAGAAGACTGAGTCAGGGAGAGCTGCCGCCATGAAGCCGCCAGGGTCAGACATGCTGAATGATTTCTGGTAAGACCACTACCTTGTGGTGACACACAGACTATTAGAAATGGGCTGAATCAGATGTAAGAGTTGACTAACAAGAGGCTAGTGATAATGGGCCAGGAAGTAATTAAATTAATACAATTTTTGTGTAGTTATTTCGAATGTAAGCTAGCCCGTGGCCAGGAGCTGGGAGCCAGGGAACATGGCCCGCTCCTCTTAGGTGCTGGGAACACAGCCCGCACCTCATACAACACTGAGCTGTCTGCTTTGCAGCACTGCTTACTTTTCAAGAGGTCCCTGGATTGATCTCTAGCACCTACATGGTGGTCTGTAACTTCAGTTTCAGGGCATCTGACCCCTTCTTCTGGTCTCTGTGGGTACTGCATGCAAGTGGTACTCAGATACATACAGGCAAAACACCCATATACATAAGTTTAAAAGAAAATTAAGACAGGGTCTTTTTCTTTACAGCCCTGGCTGTTCCAAGGAGATTCGATTCCCTCTTCTGGCCTCCAAGGGCAGCAGGCACACATGTGGTGCACAGACATACATCCAGGCAAAACACTCACACTTGCGAAAAATACAAAGAAATAAATCTTTAATAAAACGGTTAGTTTTCATTGACCTCTTTCTGGCAAAGCCAGCATTCCAGGAGCACCAACTTCTGCTCCTCCCTCCTCCCGCCCACACAGCATCACCCCTCAGTGGACCACCTCCTTCAGAGCCTCCACTGGCTGCTCTGGCTCGCTGGTCCCCAACCACAGGATGCTCTAGTCTTTCTCCTCCATTCGCCTCCACTCTGCCAACACCCCACAGCCAGGTGTTGATCTGGACTGGAATCACTTTCATTTTTTTTTTAACTCTACAGCCTTGGACAGGATGCTTATCTACTTCAGGCTCCAGTTTCCTTGTCTGTCAAGTGGGTAAATGTAACAGTACTGCCTCTTGAGATTTCTTGTTGTAGTTAAATATAATGGAGTGTGTGAGAGAAGTGCTCAGCCCCCTCCTGGAGGTGCTCAGGGACTGGGCACTTCCTCTGCCTTGATTGCCCCTCCCTGTCAGGCGGTAAATCATCCACTTGACCAGGAGCAGCCCCTGGCCTCCCAGCCCAGCACTCCTCACCCCTCCATCCACTAATGACAGGGTCATTGGCTCCTCATTAAGAAAATGACAACAAGGCTTCTGTGCTTAGCTGGGGTCCAGTTTCGAGACTTGTCCCAGTAAGTGGGGAGTAAAACAGGAACCAGGTCTAGGGGGTTGGCAGGAGGAAGGAAGGTTCTGCCTTCTGGGAGAAGCAGCTTCTACTCTGACCAGGGCAGATGAAGGTCAGGAGTCCTATGGAAAGGACTCTGCTTTCCACAGTGAAGAAAAGCAGGGCTCCTTTTTATTGGGGTGGAGGGAGTCTTGAGTACCAGCCTCAGTACCCCCTCAGGGCTCAGAATTGGATGTCTATGACAGGCGAAGATCTAAGGGTAAAAAAAATTAACTCATGTATGTTACCTCTGCATGTTCTTTATTTTCCGTGTGAGGGGAAAAGTGAAGTGAAGGGGTGCAGAGAAAAAGAAAAATAAGGGAGAGAAGAAGGAGGAGAGGAAGAGAAGAAAGAAGAAAGGAGGAGAGTAAGGGAAAGAAGTAGCAAGGAGAAGAAGAAAAAGGTGTGATCTCTACGAGGTTTCTAGTTTTCACAGGCGTAGTTGGAAAATTCCACAGGCAAGGACAATGATAATATGTATATCAAAATCACAAACAGAGCTGATAGAACCTGACAAAGCGGGACTCCGGAACAGGAGACACCACCCGGGAAAGAGCCAGCATCCAAGGGGAAGTACCTGGCACCCCAAACCATTAGATACAGTTACCAAACATCCTGAATCCTGAATTCACCCATTCTCCTCGTCCAATCTTTTTTGTGATAGCCAGCTTTGGGGACGCCCAGATTTGTTTGTTAGCAAAGTTGGGGCATGCTGCCTTCCTGCTCAGTGCCTGTCTTCTATAGAAATTTCTCTGTGGTCTGTTTGCAGGTAATTTTGTGGGACTGACTTTATGTAAATTTGACTGATAGAACAAAGAGAGAATGTTTTTGCTCTAAGGCCTCATGGTGTGGGGGAATGGAGCAAGGTCACTCCATTGCCCGTGCAGAAGTTACATTGCTCAGGTGTTTTGGGAATGATCCCATTTTGAAGGGAAGAATCACAGCTTCACAAAGTTAACATAGGTACGACAGTGACTTTTCCAAAAGACAAATGTTCCCACAGCTCTGTAAAATGGGGTGCCCCATAAGTTGTTCCCTTGTGGGTCTGCCTTTATGAATCTGTCAGCTGTGCATTTACTGCCTAGTCTTGTGGGCTCCAACACCTTTCCTGGGTTCAGAAGGCTGAACGACAGGGGTGGGCTCGGTGATGGAGATCCTTGCCCTCCCTCAATCTAGGGTCTGGTGAAATAAGATGGGGTAGACCAAAATAAGATTCTAGTGCTTATAGATGCCCACAGATGAGCACAGGGGAGTGTGACTGTTAGCTTTCCCCGCTGTTACTGGAAACCAGGTATCAATCTTTCAGTTCCGGTGGGTGTCTCTAGTTCACTGTCTCCAAAGGTGTCCAGTGCCACATCTATGCCATGCCTTCAACCATCAGCCATCTGTGGAAGGTCTGGCTGGTCAGATTCATTCTTCAGAATTGTCTTGGGTGTTCTTGGCCCTTTACACTCTTGATTTTTTTTGAGGGGGGTTATTTTTAATATGTAATTAAAATTTCAGGATGGAGAGATGACTCAACAGTTAAAAGCACTGCTGGTCCTTCAGAGGACTCAGGTGGTGCCCCACAACCATGTGTAACTCTAGTTCCTGGCCTCTTACACCCTCTTCTGGCCTCTGAGGACACTACGTGCTCATGGTGTGCAGATCCACATACAGGCAAAATACCCATACACATAAAAATACGTTTATACCGAAACCTTTATTGTAAAGAAATTTCAAATTTAAAAAAAACAAACAAGCAAACAAAAAACACTAGCCAGATCCAAAATCTATACATTTCAATGAACTTCTTTACAGTTAGACGAGTCATTCTGAAGTCGTGGGGCCACACTCTGCATTTTATACTTTCAGTATCAATTATAATTTTATGTACTTAACCACTACACACACACACACACACACACACACGCAAACGTACACCACACACCCACACACATATACACACGTGCGCGCATACCCCCCACACGCGTGCACCCCCACCCGCACACACACACTGAAAAATCCATGACAGTTAAAAGCAAAAGAACAATTAACCTTATGTCCTCATTTATGACTCAGGAGTCCATTACCTGGATTCCATCCTTCCTCCTCAGCCACCATTCACACCTTCACACATTCAAAGAAATTTAAGAAACCCTTCATGTAGTTCCATGACTACTGTATGATTAAAAATGTCTTTTGCTGGGCGGTGGTGGAGCACGCCTTTAATCCCAGCACTCAGGAGGCAGAGACAGGTGGATCCTTGTGAGTTCGAGGCCAGCCTGGTCTACAAGAGCTAGTTCCAGCGCAGGCTCCAAAGCCGCAGAGAAACCCTGTCTCGAAAAACCAAAATAAAAAATAAAAAAATAAAAAGTTTAAAAAAACTAAAAATGTTTTTTTAAGTTGCTTGTTTAGTGTGCGTATGTGTGTTGAAGACAACTTGTGGGCATTGTTTTCTTCTTTCCACTGTGTGGGGTTGAACTCAGGTCACCAGATTTGGCAGCAAGCACTGTTGAGCCCTCTCGCTATCCCTAGTCTGTGTTTTGTTTTATCTTTTTCAATACAGGGTTTCTCTGTAGCTTTGGAGCCTGTCCTGGAACTCACTCTGTAGACCAGGTTGGCCTCGAACTCACAGAGATCCACCTGTCTCTGCCTTCCAAGTGTCGGGATAAAGACATGTGCCACTGTGGTTTCTTTTTAAATCCACTCCTATGCATCTTTCTTTCTCAAGATGATTTCCCTAGTGTTGAGAGAGAAAACAACACCACTGTAATTCTATAGTTCACATGCATACTCCATTGTGCACAAAAGCGAAAGAGAATGACCAGGCAGCTACCCTACCCTTAAAATCTTGACCCATAAAGGCTGTGAGCTAATGTGATTTCTTTTAAAACAAGATTTATTTATTTTTATTTTATGTGTGTGGGTGTTTTTGCCTGCATGTATGTCTGTGTACCACATGAATATAGTGCCCACAAAGACCAGAAGAAGGCATGGGTTATAGACCATTATGCGCCACCAGCAGATGCTGGGAATTGAGCCCAGGTCCTCACTCTAGAAGATGATCCAGTGCTCTTAACCACTAAGCCACCTCTCCAGTCTCTTGTTGCTTTTGTTTGTTAAGGTGGGGTCTCTAAGCAGGCCCTCTCCCACCTCAGCCTTGGGAGTGTGGAGGTTACAGGTGTGCCCCCCACCATGCTGGACTGGGTTTAAACCAATAGGTTTAGCAAGAGTTGAGGAAATGAGCGGTCATCCCCAAGCCTTGCCTGCAGTGCTCTGGAGTGTGATGTGCGCAGATTCAGTGGGCTCCCCTCCCAGCCTGCCCCCACACAAACTCATTTCCCTCTTGCTCCTTTCCTTTCAGAGTTGCCCAGCCATGTCACCCACAGGCTGGAAATGACAGGGCTACCCGACAGTGAAGTCCAGACCTCATGATGTCCAGAAGAAACCTGACCAGGAAGAGTGATTGGCTGGAAATACCCTCGTCGAAGGTGCATGGACCTCAAACAACTTTTTATGTTCAAGTCACTGATATTGGGGACTTACCTATCACAGCGCCTAAAATTACCAGAACAGGGAAATGTTTAAATGTTTCGCCTAAATTTGATCCCAGCTCCTTGTGCAGTAGGCAAGGCAGAGTCCCCTTCAGCCCATCAACAGTGCTGAGATTCAAAGAGACCATACATTTGCCCAAGGCACACAGCCATGACTGGAGCAGGACAGGGAAGGATATGGCAGCAAAGAGGCGGGATAATCTGGCCCCAAAACGCTCAAAGTTCTGGCACAGGTGGCTTGGGGTTTGAGCCCTGCAGGAGCCACTGCTTACCAGTCAATTTAATGGCTTCCTTCCGTGAGGACAAACTTTCAGGGCTGTTAGTGGATGTTCGGGGGTAATATGTGTAAGACTCCTAGCACCTAATAGGCACTCAACAAATATTTGATAAAGGAATTAAAATAGTGTTTAGTACAACTCGCAGAAAGTTACCCATTGTTTCTGTTTAGATTTACTTCAAATACAAACATACTATAGCTTTTTACTCTCAGGGTTGTCATCTCTACGAGATCCTGGAATTTGGAAGCCTCTCAAGCCCCCACCTCCCCAGGCTCCACCAGACTTGCAAGCCTGTGCCTTTGCTTGCACCATAAATCAGGCCCCACAGGCCTGTAATTAAGGGACCACGAAGGCGGGCTGAGCCCACCCTGTCCCAGGGGCTTCCTGCACCCCGCCCCTCCATAGGGGGAGGGATGGGATGGGAGCTGGGGGGTCCCTCCGCAGGCCCCTAATTTATGGCCATTTTGTGTGAAGGAGATTTACGAGCAAAGACCTGGAGCTGGACCAAGGTGGAAACATGGGGAAGCGCGGTGCAGGACACTTGATGACAACCGTGGGTGTCCCACGCCAAGTGGGCCCGTGGACTGGGTGACTGCTTTCAGAACACCGGCTCCTGGCTCCCGCGGCAGCTCCTCGCGCTTGATGATTCTGTACGACATCCAACCGTGTCCTTAGATCTATCACCTTGATTTTCAGAGGACAAAATAAACGTGAGATTGCGTTGCCATGACTGCAAAGCACAGAGGTCTCTGGAGAGCCAGCCATGGTCACCCCCCACCCTTCGGCTTCCTCACACCCCTAGTGGCAGGACTTGGCTAGGACAGGGAACAAAAGAGGACATCTTCCAGGTCCAGCAGGCTCACTTAGATTTTAGTCCCTAACGCTTGACATATCTGTTTGTTTGTTTTGTATTTGGAGACGGGGTCTCTTTTAACCCAGGCTGTCCTTGAACTCATCATATAGCCGAAGCTAATTTTGAAGCTCTGATCCTCTTGCCTCAACTTCCAAATGCTGGGATTCTCGGTATGCACCACAGTGTTCGGCTTTCGTGTACTTCATGGAAGTGGAAACAGCTTCCAGGTGGGCATGCAGCTCAAAGTGAGCAGGTGTCTGAGTAACTTTGGGTGTGGTTGGAAGAGACCTGGGGCTACTGGTAAGACAGAATACATTGAGGGACACAATTCATGGGAACTCCTGGGAGCAAAGGGCCTTGGAGCCTGGGGTGTCAGCGGCAGGAAGAGGCCAAGAGACAGTTTAGCAGGTATAACCAATCAGATCTCTCTCTTCTAGGAATATGCTCAACAGTCACACCTAGGGTGGGCCATGAAGTTCGCTGATGTAGCATTTAACCCTTGCCAAACCGGAATATGCCAGCTTCTGCAAGGAAGGGGTTGGGTTTTTGTGCCTAGCAGGGGTTGAGAACCCCCATAGGTGCTCAACAGGGGTTCGGAACCCCCACAGTCATCTAGGCAGTAATGCTAGGAGGTGTTCAACAGGGGTTCAAACCCCCACACACATATGTTGGGAGGTGCTTAACAGGGGTTCAGAATCACCCATAGGTGCTCAGCAGGGGTTCAAAACCCCATAGTCATGCTAGGAGATGCTCAGCAGGGGTTCAGAACTCCCCATAGGTTCCCAGAAGGGGTCCAGAAACCCCATAGGTGCTCAGCAGGGGTTGAGACCCCCACAGTCATGCTAGGCATTCATGCTAGCAGGAATGGGTATGACCCTTACTGACCATCTTCAGTCCAAGAAAGAAATGCTTTCCAACAGATTTTTTTTAAATGTTTTCTTTTATGCGTGTGGATGTTTTGCCAGCATGTATGTCTGTGCACCACATGCCTGCCTGGTGTTCGTGGAGTCCAAAAGAGAGCACTGGATCCCCTGGAACTGAAGACACCGACCTCTGTGCATTGCCATGTGAGTGCTGGGAACTGCACTCTGGAAGAGCACCGAATGCCCTTAACCAGCCAGTTGTTACCCAGCCACAATGGTTACCTCTTTGTTCGTTTATTTAGAAGGTAGCTCATGTGATAGCCCTGGTTGGCCTTGAACCTGGAGATCTGTCCTGCCTTGCCTCCAGTGAGCTGAGTTTGTAGGCACGCACCACACCTGGCCATCTGTGAGTGGATGTCTGACTCAGACTCAGGTTTCATCTGAGGCAAATGATTTACCCTCTCTTACCCAGATTCCTCATTTGAACAATTAGAACAATAAAAGCATGTGGTAGAGGGGAGACTGCTGGGGAGATGGCTCAAAAGGTGAATTCTTGCTCTTAAGTGTAAGGACCAGAGTTCAAATCCCTAGCAACCAAGGGGGTGGGGCACTGTCATCAGGAAAGAGGGCTTGCTGCCAAGCCCAACCACCTGAGTTCAGTTCCTGAGACCTATAAAGTAGAAAAGAGAACCCACTCCCCCAGATTGTTCCCTGACTTCCACATGTATACACAGCATGTATATGTGCACCCACACACATACACAGTAAATAAATGTAACGAAAAATAAATAAGACAATTTGTGTGTGACTATGCATGCTTATGACCCCACAATTGGCAAGGCAGAGACAAATAGAGTTGGAGTGTCCAGATACCTTAGCCAAAATGGTGAGCCTCCAGTTCAGTGAGGACCCTGTCTCAAGATGGTGAGGCTGAGGGGAGCATTAGAGGAAGACATTCTACATTCTGCTACAGTTTCCACACATGTGTGCATAGCATGTATACCTGCACACCTTCAGAGCATGTGCCACACACACCACACAAAACACACACACAGCCTGCACACTCACAGAGATGTGCCACACACACCACACAAAAATCATACACAGCCTGCACACTCACAAAGAGATGTACCACACGCACCACACAAAACACGCACACAGCCTGCTCACTCAGAGATGTGCCATGCACACCACACAAAATACACACACAGCCTGCACACTCACAAAGAGATGTACCACACGCACCACACAAAACACACACAGCCTGCACACTCAAAGATGTGCCATGAGCACCACACAAAACACACACACAGTCTGCACACTCACAGACAGATGTCTCACTATGTAACATTGGGTGACCTGGAATTTGATAGACCAGACTGACCTCAAACTCACAGAGATCTACCTGCTTTTGCCTCTCTAGGCTGAAGTTAAAAGCATACACCACCACACTCATTTAGGTGAAAAGATTTTAAGCAGCCCTGTATGGATGACGTGCCCAAATATACAGTTCCCAAACGAGCCCAGGAGCATCCTGTATCCCCTCGCTGCCTACTCTGCCAAGCCTATGGCCCACGAAGGCACCCAGCACCCACCCAGGCTTGTTCTCCAGTTTGTCTGCTCCTCCACAAATGTTCCAAAATACATACTTCCATAGTTAACTAGTTACAATCAATTAGGAATACCACAGAACAGAGTGGCATTCACCTTTAATGCCAGTTGTCAGGGTGGGGTGGGAGTGGAGGTTGTAAGTGGAAGGCACATCTCTCTGAGTCCCATGCCAGCCTATATAGCAAGACTCTGTCTTTAAAAAGGGGGGGGGAAGCAGGGAAATCCAGCTTAGCCCCGGGGCCAAGCAGACAGATTCCATACAGCAACATCCAGAAATAAGACTCTGTTGATGTGTCACTGTTGGTGTGACACTGAAAGCTACTGTACAGAATCTGCAACCCACACACAATGGGTCCTCTCTTTGTCAGGAATTCCCAGCACGAAAAGAGGCTTAAGTATGCATCAATTCTTTCTTCTCGGAGCTGTCACTTAGGCTGATTTACCAAGTCTCTCATCCTTTAAGCATGGGTAACTCATAAAACTTTTGCTCTAAAATTGAAAGCTCTGGAACTTTGGAAAGGGTACTTTGGAAGGGCGAAAGAAATTTTAGATAGCTTGCCTGCGCTCTCTGCTGGTCAGGATGTGGAACTTTAAAATGATGAACAGTTTTTGTGCAGACACAGGCTCAGGATCTTGAGACTCTCTCTGGGGTGACAGCAACTGTAGTTTATTCTCGCATGTTGCCTAGCTCCTGCTGCTGGGATGAGGGGCTCCTTCAAGTCCCTGCAGAAGCTTTCCCTTTCCAATTTGTTCAAAAGGAATTGGGGTGATGTGGTTTGTGGCTTTTATTTATTGTGTGTGCATGCATGCACCTTTACTTATTGTGTGTGCATGCATACGTGTGTGAGAGTGCCACACTGCATGTGTAAAGGTTAGAGGACAATTGGCAGGGATTGGTTCTCTCTATCATGACCTTACCAGGGATCAAACTAAGGTCATCAGGCTTTCAAGGCAAGTGCCCTTACCCACTGAGCCATCTTGTTGCTTTTGTGGTACAGTTAATCAAATCCTGGTCCTTGCCCATTTTTAACATTTTAAAGAAATTATGTGTATGTGAAACTGAGCAGTGGTGACACAAGCTCTTAATCCCAGCACTCAGG
>JAQHUG010000387.1:524347-536478 GCA_028555095.1 Dicrostonyx torquatus | reverse complement strand
TTTTTTTTTTTTTAAAAAAAAAAAAAAAGGAAAAAGAACCAAAGGCCTATAGCTTATCGGAGAAAAATTCTGGCTCTACAGAATCAGATGTTCCCAGGTCGTCAGAACATCCTGAAGGATGGAAAGATAAAACACAAAGCAAACGCTGTCAAACAGCCTCCTTCAAATGGGACACACAGCAATGGGAACTGTCCCTAGGGCTCCAGGAGCTAGAAACATTTGCCTCTGCTCCTGTTTCCTAATGGTAAAAGACTACACTTTTTTCTTGTTTCTTTTGTTTGGTTTTGTTTGAGATAGGGTACCCTGTAGCCCACACTGGCTTCATGCTTATTGTGTAGCTGAAGATGACCTTGAACTTCTGATCCCTCTGCTTCCACCTCCAGAGTGCTGATTAATTTTTTTCTTGCTGTTGTTTTTGTGTTTTGAGGCAGAGTTTCTCTGTGTAGCCTTGGCTGTCCTGGAACTCGCTCTGTAGACCAGGCTGGCCTCAGACTCAGATCTGCTGTGAGTCCTGCCAACTGCTAGTTTTTTTCTACTTAAAGAAATAAACATGTGTGTATGATGGATGTGTGTGGCACGCTCATGCCATGGCATACAAGCGGAGGCCAGAGGACAACTTTGTGAAGTTGATTCTCGCCGTCCACCTTTATGTGGTTATGGGGCTTGAGCTCAGGTGACCAGTTCAAGGGGCAAGCATTTTTTTTTAACCATCCAGCCATTTCACCAGCCCTGTTTTTGATTTTCCAGAGTCTCATGCAGCTAGCCTGGCCTCCATCAGCTGATCCTGCTGCCCCCACCTCCCACGTGCTGGGATTAGGGAGGTGTTCGCATCTAAACCTCTCTTTCCCTTTTTTAAAATTAATTTTTATTTGTCTGTATGTGCATGTACCTGTGTGGATGTATATGTCACATGTGAGCGTATGCTCACGGAGGCCAGAAGGCATCAGATCTCCCGGCGGTGGGCTTTCAGGCAGGCGTGAGCTTCCTTGTGTACGTGCTGGGAACTGAGCTCCGGTCTTCTAGAAGATAAGCAAATACTCTTTCCTTTGCAGGGAAGAGGACCCTGAGGGGAGCAGGCACTCAGATAAGATGACTCTTAGTCACTGAGCCATCTTCCCAGCTCTAGAAACTTCTTTTCTTTATAAAGGAAGCCTGGATTTCATTACAATGATGAAAATCTAATGCAGGCCTGGATCTCAAGACCACTTTCTTGGCAGCAGCAGAATGAAATCTAATCTATCTAATTGTTTATCAATACAAAATCAGGAGTCAGATATCAGGGTAAGAACCTGAATGATCAGAGCACTGGAGAAGCTACCAGTGACCTCTTCTCTCTTCAGTTCCTCAATGGAAAAGGGCTGAGATCCTCTCTCTGCCCCGAGCCTTACTACTTCCTGTCTTCTATCTGTCCTGTCCTCTAAAACCTCTACGGTTAATTTTGGTCAGCTAGTGGCTAGCTCTGCCCTCTGACTCAAAGCAAACTTTATTGTCAGAATGAAATCAAAATATCCCACAACAGCAGAACACTGACACAGAGGGTGAAGTAGGACTGTCTGCATCCCCTCCGAAACTAACAGCTTTGCACAGAAGCGGATTCTGAGGGGAGCAGGTGCTCACAGCTGGTTGGTTCCTTCAGCATGGTTGTTTAGGAAAGAAATAGATCCAGAAAAAGTCTGGGAGAAAAGGAAAAGGGATAAAAAGGTATACTTTTTGTTTTATGGTTGTTGAGACACAGTGTCGCCTCAACTGCTAGGCACCTTGTAAACGTTGTAACACTGGGAACGAGGAGGTCAAAGACTACGGTGATGGGGTGATGGTGACTGGCAGGATGCAGACTCTTGGGCAGGCCACGCCTGAAGCCTTACAGATACAGCCAGGCTCCCTCTAAGATTGCTGTCTGTGGGTCTCCAGGTAACAGACTGTCATGTGTTGGGATTTCCCTCTGGAGGGAAATTGCATGCTACTGGATATCAAAGACATCAAAAGGCTACTTCCTGAGGACCACACATCCTGTTCTCCATGACCCCTCCCTGTTGCTTGGCTGCAGGCTTGTGCTGTGAAATACAACCCTTTCCTCAGAGACCTATAGGAAGGGACCCAGACTCCACCACACGGGCCTGATTCCACTTTACAGTCTCTGCCTTCCAAGGGCTGGGATTAAAGGCGGGGCTACCACCGCCAAGCTGGTGTCTTCTTGAACCCCACATCTGAATGGAGTTAACCATTCAAGCTGAGATCCTGGGGCTAGGAATACAGTTTTCCTAGTTAGCTCGCACTGTCATCTTGACACAGCCCAGTTTTTTTGTTTGTTTGTTTGTTTTAGACAGGGTTTCTCTGTAGCTTTGGTACCTGTCCTGGAACTAGCCCTTGTAGACCAGGCTGGCCTCGAACTCACAGAGATCCGCCTGCCTTTACCTCTGGAGTGCTGGGGTTAAAGGCATGCACCATCACCAC
Source organism: Dicrostonyx torquatus (assembly GCA_028555095.1). NCBI lineage: Eukaryota > Metazoa > Chordata > Mammalia > Rodentia > Cricetidae > Dicrostonyx > Dicrostonyx torquatus. The sequence goes on along the minus strand of JAQHUG010000387.1, from coordinate 534,024 downwards.
CCGGCAGCCCACAGTCATTTGAGAGGAAAACCACAACTGAAGAACTGTCTAGATTAAAATGTGGGAGACTGCCTTGATTATTAATTAATGCAGGAGGGCCCAGCCCACTGCGGGCAGCACCATCCTAGGCAGGTGGTCCTGGGCTACATAAGAAAGCTAACTAAGCATGCGCCTGCAAGTGGGCTGCCTAGGAAGCAGCATCCTTCGTGGTTTCTGCTGTGCTTTCTTGAGCTGCACGTGTATTTCCGTGTCAGAAGTAGAACTTAATGAATTAGCAAGCAGTCCTCCCTTCAGGTTCCTACCTTGAGTTCCTGTCTTGACTTCCCTCAATGAAGGCCTTTGTGAGCTGGATGTATAAGATGAAATAAACCCTTTCCTCCCCAGGCTGCTTTCAGCCAGAGGGTTTTACCACAGCAACAGAAAAGGAACTGCCTCCCCGAGCCTGCGTTCAGACTGATCCTGAAGCTCTGGGCCTTGTATTCTGCTGGGTCTCATCTAGGGCTCACTCTTCATGCCTCAGCTCCACAAGGGAACCTTTGCCCCTCCCTGCTGCCTTCAGAGTCCCCAGTCTCCCTCTTAGAACTCCAGGGAAGGGGCCAGTGTTTGAGGTCCTCCCACCATGTAGAATGAGCTCCTGCCGAGCTCTGGGTGGCACAGGAGACTGGTGTGAGCTTGGGCAGCAGGGGAGGTTCTAGAACAAGGCTATTTTTAATCTGGCACAGAAGGCTTCGCCTTGCTAAGGGAGTGGGTGTGGTAGGTGGGAAGCAATCTCGCCTTCATGACTTACTATCTTATTAACCACTTAGGATGCTGATGCAGGGGCCATCACCTGGGTTTGTGGACAGTTTTCCTTGACACAATTCCTTGCTGCTTCTTCTCCAGCAACCTTCTCCCTGCAGAGGCCAGAGAAGGATGAGGAGAAAACTATATTGACCAGTGATGATGAATAAGGGTAAGGAAGGGGTAAACATTCTGTCTTGTGCCGTCAGCAGTGGGAGTGGATCCAAAAAAACACTTAGCCCCTTGAATTGCTCACTTATCCTCTCTATAGTGATTTTCTCCAAATGGCTTGGAAACCCATTGCAGCTAATCAAAGGCAGCTGGAAGAAGGCCAGGCTGGACCCAGCAGGAGTCTGAATTGAGCCTGAATCCATTATCCTTATCTAGTCCAATGTTTTAGTAGTGGGTTTTCGTTTGATTTCAGAGTGAGATGGTTAGGTCGTTATTTGTTAAATTATAGCTTTTAATTAGTGGATCTATTAAAATGAAAAGCCTGAGAGAGGCACACAAGCCTCTAGGTTTTTATTTGGAATTTATAATTATCACTGTTTAGAAAAGATTAGTTGGGGGCGTTAAAGTCTTTTAAGAAAATCCTGTTAACAGAGATGCCAATAAGCAGAATATAGACCCCACTGCTGCAGCTGTCTGCATCATTATCCATGTCTCATTACTGCAGGAAACGGAGGAGGAAAGGGCTGAGGTCGTGCTCGGGGCTAGAGCACTTCTCAGCATGCTGGAAGCCCCCAAGTCCCTGAGATCCATCCCCAGCACTGCAGAGTCTATGGTCTATGAACTATCATAAAGTATTCTTTTTTTGGGTGCTGGAGATGGAATCCAGAGCCTGGCGAATGTCCACAAACACTCCCGACCAATCCTCAAAGCCGTTCAGTACTTTTCCTAAGAATGGGCCCAACTGGTCACCCATTCCTTATTACTCTCGGGTTCTTGTGCAGTAGGGAAGTTGGTGGCGGTTGGGAGAGCGACTTACTTGATCTGCCTGCGTAGATTTAGGCCTGGGGGATTTTTGGCTTTGGAAGTAGCCGGACTAATATAATCAGTCCTAATTGGTTCTGAGCTTCCTTCCTGTCACTGTCCAACCTAGCTCGGCAGACTCTGCTGGGTGCAGAACAGCCTTGTTCCAGCAGAGGGCGCGCCACCACCTATTTTAGATGCTTCTGCCTCCAGGACAACACACTCCCACCGTCTGTGAGAGCATGGCTCTCTTTTGGACTGTGTAGTTTCTCCATCTCTGCTAACAGCAAGGAAGCCGATCACAATTTCTGCGCACGTCTGGCCTCGGGCTATCAGAGGCTGCCAAGGCACGCGCTCTTGCTTTCTTCATCTTTTTACATAAAAGCAGAACCTTGCTGCTCTCTGCACCTGGGGCTGAGACAACGAGGCTCTGGGCATCAAAGCCACTTCTTCCTAGACTTCTAGCTCCAAAAAACCCTCCTTCCCTGTGTTCTGCAGGCCCCACTGACAGCAGGTGGAGTGCTTCTCCGCAGCCCGACACGAGCCCTTGTCTGCTGTCCCTTCTCCAACCTACTAGGCTTCACTACCTAGCGCCTGTCAGGGATCACAAACCCCACCAGCACAGCCACTAGGGGCATCTTCTGTCCTCTATCTCTAGCAATCAGCACAGTATCTGACACAGACACTCCAGAAATACTTAAGGAACAAACGAGTAGTCATGTAACTCACGTGAATCCAAATTTCAGTTCCCCTCCCCCGCCATACCATGCACTGGGGGATCAGACATAAAAGGCCCAGTTCCTGTCCTCAAAGAGACTGTAACCAGAGGAAGGCGGGCATGAATCCCGGCAGCTTGAATTTCCAGCTTCCTCTGGGTTGGCAGTTAATTTCACACCATCACAAAAGAAGGTTGCTGGCTGGCCAGACTAATGACAGCCCTCTGAAATTCGACCATCGTGAACCTGACTCCCAGCCTCCGCCGGGGTTCTGTTACTCTGAAGCCCCAGCTTACACTCTGATCCTTCCTAGGAAACCAGACCACCTTGCCGAGGTTGTGTGACTGTGTATCAGGGTTTGTCTGGGTCTAGTGTCCTCACCAGGAAAAATGAGAAAATCACCCACTGATGGTATGTGCCCTGAAGGGGGTGGGGCTTTCGCTGTCGGTGGTGTGTGTTGTGGTTTCTTTGTTTTGTTTTGGTGGAGACAGGGTCTCACTCTGTATCCCAGAATGGCCATGAATTGATAGTAATCCTCCTGCCTAAATTTCTCATATGAACCACCGCACCCAGCCTGTTGTCTGGATGTTGCAGAATCTGCGGCCAGACCTGTGTTTGCCTTTCCATGCGTTTGTCTTGAAGCTTACTAACTGCTTATAGGAGCAGTCAAGAGAAACCTGCTCCCTGTGAGGGCCAGCAGCAAAGAAAGCCCACAGACAGGCATTGCTTTCTGATGAGCCAATGCCACAGTCTGCAGATAAGCTTTGGGATAGGAGCAAGGGCTGTTGTTATGGCCTGAAGCAACTCAGACTCATTTGCAGAGAGCAGAGTAAATGTTTGAGAAATGGTTTTATGCAAAAATCTGACTTTGGAAGAAAGGCTGGAGCATGAAATGAGTCAAAGAAAAGACTTGGAAGTGACTCCCCCTTCCCTCAGTAATTGGATCTTTACAATATCACAGTATTGAAATTTTACCCAAGTAAATGCTTTGCTTTTGTGGTTGGCACTGTTTTTCAACCACACAATTGTTCCAGCTACAGCTGTGTGCACTGGCGTGCATCAAATACTATCTGTCATTTGGATTATACGTCTCCCCTCCATAGCCCCCAGCAAGGGTCCCAAGGAACGCAATTAAACCACGCACTGGATGGTTCACAGAGCAATTTTATCAAACCTTCCAAATGAATATAATTCTAAGGATTGCTTAAAATGTTATAGACTAGAGAGGAAAGAACACATGAGCACAAGACAGATACCAAACTCAACAAAGACTTCCAAAACTATGACTGTGAATTAACTCACTAACGATAGCAGTTACAAATGAAACATTAATATATATTATAACGCAGAGTACTATAATTAATTCATGATAATTATATAGTATTTACCCCAGGAATTCAGGAATGGTTTAGCACAGGAAACTCTACCACCATCACCTGGAACTCCTGGTCACAGCAGGCTAAGTTATTTGGTGTTTTGTTTTGCTTTTGCTTGAATTTTCAGCTATCATTATTGATTTTTGCATTGCTGTGATTTGAACTTAGGACCCTGTGTATGCCAGGCAAGTGTTCTACCACTGAGCTATATCACAGCCCACATAGATAATTTATGAAAGTCTTTTTAATGTGTGAAAAGTCAGGAATTCACTTTGGTGACTAGAGGACCTGGCACCACTTTTCCCAGGAATGTTGGATACAATTCTAAGGTATGTCAGACACAGTTTGCACCTGCAATCTCAGCGCTCAGAAGGCAGGGGCAGGAGGGATGTGAGTTCAAGGTCCTCCTCAACTATATAGAAAATTCACGGCCACCTTTGCCCCCATGTGTAATGCCCTGAGTTCAGTTCCCAGGACCAACATAGCAGAAGGAGAGAATGAACTCCCAATAATTATCCTCTGGCTGCCTCCACGTGCGCACCATGGCAGGTGCAGATATGGGTGTGCACACACACACACAATAAATAAATAATGTATGTAATTTTAAAAGTTTAAATGAGGATGCTTGGTAACAACAAACCCAAGTAACTGGATTAAAACAGAGGTGAGATAAAGAAGTTCTGTTGTTTGCAGGAAAGCGGAACCAGAGATAATCATGTTAGTGAACTAAGCCTGTTTCAGAAAGATAAAGTTTTCTCTCTTGTATTTTCTTGATTTTATATAGATACATCAAATCATGCTATACGTGGCATAGAGGCTGAGATGAAGCTGTCTGGGGGTAAGGGAACAAAGAGGAGGAAAGAAGAGGGGCACAAAAGGGGAGGGTAGTAGACACTGGGGGAGTATATTCGATGTATAATAAATACTTTGCATAAAATTAAAAGAGAAAAGAGGAGAGAGATGGAGAGACGGCTCTGCTGCTCTTTCAGAGGACCAGAATTCAGGATTGGCACCCCCACCAGGCAGGTGACAATTATCTGCAACTCCAGCTCCAGGGGATCTGGCACCCTCTTTTGGCCTTCACAGGCACCCACATACATGTGCACATAATAGAAATAAACACACACCCATAAATCAATAAATAATAAACCTTAAAAAAAAGAACCACTGGGTATGATGGCTCACACCTTTAATACCAGCACCTAGGAGGTAGAGGCAGGAGACTTTCTGTGAGTTTGAGGCCATCCTGGTCTATGTAGTGAGTTCTAGGCCAGCAGAGACTACACAGGGAGACCGTGATGGTTTAGATGACAATGATCCCCATAGGCTCATATATTTGAATGTTTGGTTCCTAGTTGGTAGGAGGGATTAGGAGATGTGGCCTTGTTGGAGGAGTTGTGTCCCCAGGGGTTGGGCTTTGAGATCTCAGAAATCCACAGCAAGCCCAGTCTTTATCTCTCTGCCTGTGGATCTCATCTTCTGCATCAACACCATGCCTGCCTGCTGCCATGCTTCCCCCATGATGATCACGGGCTGTCCCTCTGAAACTGTAAACACCCACCCCACCCCACCCCGCCGTTAAATGTTTTATTCTATGAACTGCCTTGGTCATGGTGTTATGTCACGACAATAGAACAGAAACTAAGAAGGAGACCCTGTCTCAAAAAAAAGTAAACTAAACATTTACTTTTAAAAGAGGAGGGAGGAAACTAATATATTTTTATAGTAACTTGTATGTGATATACATTTAAAATTCTCTAGCCAGGTAAATAAAAGACAGAGCAGGGTCATGGCACCCAGCGACTGAGTGGAGTGCAGACAGCAGGGGAGTTTTTACCACAGCATGCTTTGTTGGAGGTTTGAGCCATGTGGGTGTCTTATCTTTCCCAGCTGCGCTGTGACCTCCCGTGTCACCATGCAGTAGTCTCACCTGCTTTTAAAAGCAGGTGGACCATTCCGAACAGCCAGGAAATGCTGCCCTGAAACAGGCTCTTCCAGCCAAAGGCATTGAGTGTTCCTTTCTTCAGCTGGGCTCCCTGGCCCGGGGTTTCTGAGAGAGAATGGAACTTGGCCTCTCTTAACTGTTGTCTCTTTGACCTAAATAAACATTTTTTTACTTGGGGTCTCTCTACAGAACCCTGACTGGCCTAGAACTCACTCTGTAGACCAGATTGGCCTGAAACTCACAGGGCTTCTCCTGCCTCTGCCTTCTGAGTACTGGGATTAAAAGTGTGGGCTGCCATGCATGGTGACTACAATTTTAAGTTGCAGTAAGGCATACATAGAAGGTAGGGATGCTATCCCATTTAGAGAATGCTTGCCTAGCACACATAAAGCCGAGTTTAATCCTTAGCACCAAATAAAACCAGGTTCAATAGTGCATATCTGCAATCCTGGCACTTAGGAGCTGAAAACAGGAGGATTATGAGTATGAGGCCAGCCTGGTCTACAGAGTGAGTTCTAGGACAGCCAGGGCTACACAGGGAAATCCTGTCTTAGGGTGATGGGTTGGTGTACAGTTTAGCGACATAAAGTACACTCATAATGATATACAACTATTCCAGCTCTCTCTAGAAGAGTGGGTCTCAACCTGTGGGTCATGACTCTTTTGGGGGGGGTCAAGTGACCCTTTCACAGGGGTTGCATATCAGATATCCTACATATCAGGTGTTTACGTTATGATTCATATGAGTAGCAAAATTACAGTTATGAAGTAACAGCAAAATAGTTTTATAGTTGATGTTCTAAGGGTTGCAGTGTTCGGGAGGCTGAGAACCATTGTTCTAGAGCTTTCTCAAGGGTTCCATACTGAAACTCCAGACTCTTTAAACAAACCCTCCACTCCCTCCTGCCCACCCCTTGGCTGTTTAGTTTCTGGTAACCATGGTGTCTGAAAAATGTGCCCATGAAAGTATGAGTCACACAATGGCTGTTCTTTGTGTCTGACACATTTCATTGAATGGCTCATCCACATCATAGCACACCTCAGGAGCTTTTCCTTATTTATGGCTGAATACTATTCCATTGTATAGGTGTATCCTGCTTTTTTAAAATCCATTCATCTGTTCATGGTATTTGGATTCTCTCCATCACTGACCTCTTATGAAGAATGTTGCTATGAATATTGATTCATACTTGCACAAGTAACTGTTTGAGTTCCAAATCTTTGGGATATGTGTACTTGAGAATGCACATACTCTAATTTTGATTTTAATTGGCTGAGATAACCCAGAGTGATATATCTCTAAGATTAAAGAGAATGTTAAAAAGAGGGTATCAGTTTTTCAAAAGGAACAGAAAATTGAGGTGAAAATGCAGACAATACAATGTAAACAAGTTTCTTCTCAATATAAATGCATTCTAGGGAACTGGAGGCATGATTTGGTGTTTACCACTGGGTATCTCCTTCAGAGGATCCAGGGTTCACTTTCCAGCTAATCACAAGCCTGCTAACTCCAGTTCCAGAGGATCTGATGCCCTCTTCTGGCCTCCATGGGCACTGCATGCATGTTGTACATAAAGATAAAATCATTCACGTAAATAAGTATTTAAAAAGTTTTGTAGCTGGGCGGTGGTGGCGCATGCCTTTAATCCCAAGCACTCGGGAGGCAGAGGCAGGCGGATCTTTGTGAGTTCGAGACCAGCCTGGTCTACAAGAGCTAGTTCCAGCGCAGGCTCCAAAGCCGCAGAGAAACCCTGTCTCGAAAAAAAAAAAAAAGTTTTGTAAGTAAATAAATCCTTTTTTAAAAAAAATGCATTAAAAGCTAGGCTTGGTGGCACATACCTTTAATACCAGAACATGAGAGGCATGTGAGTTCAAGGCCAGTCTGGTCTACTTAAAGAGACCCTGTCTCAGAAACAAACAAACAAAGCATTACAGCCTAATGGTCACAGGCTGTACTATTTCACCACTGTTCCTTTGTTCCTACAAGCAAACCTGGGTGTTTGTGTCTCATGTCAACGTTCATCCCCGAGGCCCAAGGATTTCAGAAACCACCTGACACCCACCCCTTCCTGGCTTGCACAGGAAGATAACCTGCTGTGGCCACCTGCCAGTAAATAAACAGCAAACAGAGCCGTGTTCCTAGTGTGGCAGGTGCCATTGCTTTGGCACCTTGTGAACTTGGCCTCTGGGGACACCGATCCAGCTGTGTGCTAATAAGAGCTCTGGAAAGGGCTGCAAGCCCAATCATTTGCTATTACTTCTGACCTCTGGGACGGCTTTTGGGAAGGGCACGGACACTGGTGTTCTGAAAAGTGAGAGACTCCCACTGCCCACTCACTCCCTTCCCTGGCATTAGTTTCTCCTCTGGGCATTTAGCCTGACTGTTCCAAGGCTGCTTGCCCTAAACCTCTGTACAGTGGGTCACTCTTACCCTCCACCTTCAGCTGCACACCAGGCTGTCAATGACGAGCCTGTTAGGTATATACACAGCTGCTCACCGTCACCATGGGTGCAGCGTCCACATGGCAGGCAGATGACTCACCAGAACATCAAGAGCTAGCACAAGGATGCTGTGTGCATAGGCAGGGACAGGCAAGAATGAACCATCTTAGTTCAAGCTGTATGTTTTCTTTTTTAAAAAAAAAATGTATGTTTTACATTACATTTATTTATTTACATGTTGGGCACACACAGATCACCACACAGGCATGGAGGTCAGAGGACACCTTTCTGGAGTCTGTTCTCTCCTTCCAGTGCAAGTCTCCCAGGAATGGAACTCGGGTCCTCAGGCCTGGTGGCAGGCACCTTTACCCACTCACTGGTTCCTAACTTATTTATTTCCTATTTTTTAAAAAAATTATTTATTTTTATTTTATGTGCATTGGTGTTTGCCTGCTTGTATGTCTGTGTGAGGATGCCAGATCCCCTGGAGTTGGATTTACAGACAGTTGTGAGCTACTATGTGGTGCTGGGAATGAACCTCCAACCCCATAACCCATCTGCTTTTATTTGCCATCCTCCTTTTCCTTTGCCAATATTGCCCTGATTTCTCATGGAGAAATTAACTTTCCCAGGTAATAAGCCACACAATGGAGGCTCTATTAACCCAACTCCCAGGTCTACAGCTGGATCCTGATTGGTCTAAAATGGTGTCCTAACCTATGACTGTGCAGACTGGTCATAAAATGCCACGTAAGGGGCCTGGAGAGATGGCTCAGGACAGGAGTTTGGTTTGGTTCCCAGCACCCACATCAGGTGACTCACTATCACCTGTAACCCCAGCTCTAGGTAATTGGACACTTTCTGGCCTCTGTAGGCACCGGCAGTCACAGAAAAATACCTACACACATACACACACAGTTATATTCAAAATTAATAAAACAATAAATTTAAAAATAAAATGGCACTTAACCCAAACCAGTGAGAGGATGCTGGTGTTGCTGAGGATGAAAGGCCCTCCTCTTTGGGAGAAGTGTGCAAATAAGACAGGATGCAAGCCTGATGTACAGGCCCGTGTCTTTAATTCCAGCACTCGGGAGGCAGAGGTAGCTGGAGCTCTGTGAGGTGAGGCCAGCCTGGTCTACAGAGTGAGTTCCAGGACAGCACAGTCAGTATTATATAGTGAGACCCTGCTTCAAATATCAAAAAGAAAAGGCAAAGGCAAAGAAAGGTACAGTAAAAGATAAGGGTGGAGCAGTTCGAACTCATTCTGGGCTCAAGGCTTACCCAGAACTCACTCACTCTCTCTCTCTCTCTCTCTCTCTCTCTCTCTCTCTCTCTCTCTCTCTCTCTTTCCCGCCCCACACACTGTTATTATTGTTCAACTGTTTATATTTGGGCTTTTGGGAAGGGAGACTTACTGAGGAGCCTATGCTGGGCTTGAACTCC
>JAQHUG010000387.1:492187-522876 GCA_028555095.1 Dicrostonyx torquatus | reverse complement strand
AAGAGACACCATGACCAAGGCAACTCTTACAAAAGAAGCATTTAATTAAGGGCTTGTGTACAGTTTCAGAGGGTTAGTCCGTTATCCTCAAGGAAGAGAGCATAGTGGCAGGAATGGGGCTGAGAAGTAGGTGAGAGCTTTACATTTTGATTTACATAGAGAGGAAGAGAGAGAGAGAGACAGAGACAGAGACAGAGAGACAGAGAGAGACAGAGACAGAGAGAGAGGAAGAGAAACTGAGTATGTGGGCCTGGCTTTTGAAATCTCAAAGCCCACTCCTAGCAACACGCCTCCTCCAATAAGGTGACACCTGCTCCAACAAGGCCACACCTCCTAACCCCTCTAGTCCTTCTCAAAGAGTTTCACTCTGGGCATTCAAATGTATGCACCTCTGGGGGTCATTCACAATGGGTTTTTCAAAGGGATCTCTTTAGAAATAGATCAACCTGGCTAAGGGGGACACCAAGGAAGAGCTGGGCCAAGGACAGAGATGTGTATTATTATGGATATAGCAGAGAGAGTGTGGGGATACTGGAGGTGTCTTAGTGAGGGGAGTAAAGCTGAGCTGGGCTGAGGACTTAGAGTAAGGGAGAGAGAGACAGAACAGAGGGAAAGGCAACAGAGAGCTCCTTACTGATTGGGTCTCCCTGTTATGAGCAATGAGGCTCATTTCTGTTAGCAACTTCTTTATTTTATATTTTGAGACAGGATCTCAGTATGCAGTTCTAGCTGGCCTTGACCTCACTATGTAGACCAGGCTGGCCTCAAACTCGCAGTTCTCATGGAGTGCTGGGATTAAAGGTATGTGTCATGCCTGGCTGTCAGAGACTTTCAAACATTTTAACGTTTAAGACCCTCAAAGATAGGAGCCTAGCAGTATGGTGGTGCATGTCCCTAATCCCAGCACTTGGGAGGTAGAAGCAAGAGGATCAGGAGCTCAGGGTCAGTCTTTGCTACCTAGAAAGTTCAAGGCCTGCCTGGAAGAAAGAAAGAGAGGGGGGTAGGGGGAGACAGAAGCCAGGATCATTTACTAATCAATGCCTATTGTATGGGAACTTCCCCATGGAAGTTTCTAGCTGGGCCACTCTTGAGAACTTTATGATTTCNTTTTTGTTTTTGTTTTGTTTGATAGGGACTCATGCAGCCTAGGGAAAGTTACTCTTGCATTTTGGATCCTCCCGCCTCTACCTCTTGGAGTGCTGAGATTATAGGCATGTGCCACCTCATGCGGAGACCAAGCCCAGGACTGTGCATGCCAAGCATACCAACTGAGCTACACCCCGAGTCTGGCTTAGGGTTTGTTCCGTCTTTCACCTTGCTCTGTGAGAGAAGCTCACTGTGGGGAAGCCATGCTCTTTTCAGAGCTCAAAGCTACAGACCCTCTCTCCACCCTGCTAGAGAAGCAGTTTTGATTACAGAACACATGAGCTGTTTATGATTACTGTGTTCCTCGTCTCTTGACCACTTCCTTATAAAGTTGACAATATTACATTCCCTGTTTTACAAATGAGGGAACAGGCATAGTCATGAAGTGACTTCCTTAAGAACACAGTGTAAACAATGGTATCCAATCCCAGGCTTGCTCTCTCTCTGGTTCAGAGTCACTATACTTTTTTGTTTCTATGGACACCACGCACACACACACACACACACACACACACACACACACACACACACACACACACACACTGATCCTCACAATCTGGATCTGCTGCTGTTCGGTGTTCAGCCAGGCTGACTGGCCATCTAGGTTTCCTGAACAGACTGGCCTAGCCTGGATCATGACGATGCCCTTTCGGGCTGGCTTCACCGTACCTATACAGGACCCCTTTAAACTCTTCTTGCCACAGTTAGGAGTAGGTTGGCTCTCTGGGGATGAGTTCTCTGTGACTGATGCTGGTTAGTTCTGGGGCCACAAGTCCTGATGCAGGAACCAAGATGAGAAAGTGAGTAACTGAACAATGGTCTCACTTCTAAACAAGGAGCGCTTTTTTAAAAAGATATTATTATTATTATTATTTTGGATTTTTGAGATGGGTCTCTCTATGTAGCCCTGTCTATCCTGGAACTCTCTTTGTAGATCAGGCTGGCCTCCTACTCATAGAGATCCACCTCTCTCTGCCTGCCTCTTAAATTAAAGATTAAAATTAGATTAAAGGCCATGTGCCACCATTCCCAGCTAACAACAAATCTTTAAAAAATACATTCTTCTCCCCTTTTTTCCCCCCAAAACAGGGTTTTTCTGTGTATCCTTGGCTGTCCTGGAACTCACTCTTGTAGACCAGGCTGGCCTTAAATTCAGAGATCCACCTGCCTCTGCACCCCAAGTGCTGGGATTAAAGACTTGTGACACTATCGCCTGGCTCCTTCTCTATTTTTTAAAAGATAAGATGTTGTTATACATCCCAGGCTGACCTCAAACTCAAGGTCCTCCTGCCTCAGCTACCAAATAGCTGGGACAGATGTATAAACAGACATACACCATTATAGCTGACACAAAACGTTACTCTTAAAATGTGGGTGCCTCCTGAAGCGCCTCATGTACATGAGGTAGAGAGGGGTGGATCTCTGTGAGTTGGGGGACAGCCTTGTCTACATAGAGAGTTCAGGCTACCAGAGCTACACAATGAGACCCAGTCTCACATTGAAAAAAATAGATTTATTTGTTTTTATTTTATGTGTATGAGTGTTTTGCTTGGACATTTGTGTGAACTTGGTGTCAGATGCCCGGAAACTGGAGTTACAGATGCTTGTGATTCACCATGTGGGTGCTGGGAACTAAACCCAGGTCCTCTGCAAGAGCAACCAGTGCTCTCAACCACTGGGCCATCCCTCCAGTGCAAGGTAATTTAAGTATTTGGATGTGCACGCAGTACACAAGCATTGACATAGGCAGACAGCAAACCTGTTCCTGTTCTGTACTTGATGACTCCGCAAGATGCTCAGTAAACAAAAGTGTAGCATGGATAGCTAGTAAATAAACGTATCGGGGATTCATGGGTTGGAAAACACACTACACAGATGCCCGGAGTCTGGGAAGTGCTGGAGAATATCAACACTAGGGGAAGAGGCTTAATCCAGGGACTGGGTTAATGCAGACACACCTTCCAGACGCTCACTTTCTAGGAAATGCTAAATCAAACTCCACAGAGCGTGGCAGCTCTGTAAAGACCTCAGTGCGGTCTCTTCCACTTCAGCAGCACACAGACAAAGCTGGAATGATACAGAGCATCAGCACGGTCTGGGCTGGAGTGACATATAGATAATGACAAGCATCAGGTGACCGCTCTGTGACTAATTGAGTTGGTATGCCTGAGAACAAGAGCTCCCCTCCAAGCAAAGTGAGAACTCCGAAAGTAAGTCAAAACTCTGTCATCTTGAATACTAATTGGCAAATTCCCCATACACTCATATAATATGCAAAATAGGTATCTCCTGGTTTTGTCTACTGAACCAACCCAGCAATACACACACCTCTAATATCCTGACTGAGGTCTCTAAAATCCACATCTCACTGAAAAATACCAGGGCTCTTTTGAGAATGGGGGATGTTTAGTCTGGGGAGAAAACGTGCAAGATAAGCCAAAAACATCTTGCCAAACCAGAAAGCCAGTGACAAATCTACTGAAGATACAAGGGTGAGCTGGCCTTGAAAGCCAACTCAGAAAGCCTTTACTAGCCAAAGATGGGAACAATACAAATTTACATCATGAACAGAGCACATACATATAATTTAGTGCCTAAGTTATTATTGTATTAAAATCAGTTCAGAACAAAGGAAAACCTCACTGATTGTCTTTCAGGAATACTAGTGAATCAACTCATTGTCTTAACATGTATTTATTTGTTTATTTAACTTATTTATTTTGAGACAGAGTTTCTCTGTGTAACAATCCTGGCTGTCCCAGAACTCACTCTGTAGACCAGGCTGACCTCAGACTCATAGAGATCCACCTGCCTCTGTTTCCTAAGTGTCAGGACTAAAGGCATGCATCACCATAGTAGCTTAAATTTATTTCTTAAAGGTTTATTTTTAATATATATATACACACAGAGGGTTGGGGAGGTAGAGACAAGAGGATCCCTGGAGCTCACTGGCTAGTCAGTCTAGCAAAAGTCTTAACCATTTAGTCATTTCTTCAGCCCTGGAACTCATTACGTAGAGCATGAAGGCTGGCTTCAAACCTTCCTCTGTCCCTTGATTGCTGAGAATTCTAGGTGTATAACACTGTTCCCAGCTCTCCCCACTTACTGGTTTGTTTTTGTTTGTTTGCTGCATCTTATGTAGCTTCATCTTCTGATCTTCCTGCCTCCACTCTCTGAGAACTGGGATTACAGACATATGCTACCACGCTTAGTTTATGAGTGCTAAGGACTGAACCCATGATCTTGTGCATGCTAGGCAAGGACTCTATTGAGCTACATATCTTTCTATTTATATGTGTGAAACTCCCTACAACAAAAAATTACTTTTAGTTAAAAGTATCCAAGATTGGCAAAGATTTAGAGAACTGGTCTCTCTCATAACTCTGTATATGTGAGTGTGTCGCTGGGGATTGGACCTTGCCCATGCTAGGGAAGCACTGTACCACTGAACTATAGCCTCGAACCCCATTCACTTTTTAGTTTGCGACAGGGTCTTGTATCCCTCCTGGCAGGATGCTGGTAAGGGACTTCAGGTCCTCTGCACGAGCAGTACACACTCTTAACTAGCCGTCTCTCTAGCTCCAGGAGATGGGTTATTTTAAAGAGAGAGACTTGCACTATCAGATTATAGAGACAATGGACTCCAGAGGGTTACATTTCCCCAGGAAGCCCATGCTGGAGGAAGAGAAGCTGAATTCCTTGTGCCCACCAGAGGAAGAACTTGTCTCTCAGAAAGGGATTTACTCAGTTCTGGTGACAAGTCTGTCACCTTGCAGGATGCCCTGGACCCAAGACAATGATGAGTCAATGGTGGGCAGGACCACCCCTTCACCAGGACATGCCTCTTGTCCTTTCTTTAAGCCTAAATCTTTTGTCAATGCCATGAATTGACCTGGAGGGTCACTGGGTCTCTTGTTCCTTGTCTCTGTGTGGTCACATTGAATAGATCTCCCTTCTCTGCTATTCACTACTACTGTCTCCTTAATTGGCATTCTGGGGACAGACTGCTGAGCCTAGCCTATTAGAGTTGTCCAAGCTTTGACCCTAAAATCTCTGGTGTACTGACTGGTTTTGTGTGTCAACTTGACACAAGCTAGAGTCATCAAGAGAAGAAGGAGCCTCAGCTGAGGAAATGCCTCCTTGAAATCCAACTATAAGGCCTTTTCTCAATTAGTGATCAATGGAGGACAGTCCAGCCCATTGAGAGTGGAACCACCCCTGGGCTGGTTGTCTTGGGTTCTATAAGAAAGCAGGTTGAGCTGGGTAGTGGTGCACACCTTTAATCATAGCACGCAGAGGCAGAGGCAGGNCAAACAAACAAAAAAAGCCACCACAAGCCTGGCCTTAACCACAGGGGAGAGCAAAATAGGCTGATGCGGTGTGCATGTGTGTGGGGGCTTATTGGCCAGCATGTGGAGCAACAGAATTGGGGAGCCCCAGGTTCAGTGAGCTGCCTTGTCTCAAAAAGTATGGTGGAGGTGGAAAGTGATAGACACCAGACCTCCAACCTCTACAAGAGTAGGCCCTGAGCAGTATATATAGTATACCCATGCTTTGTGCATGTACACACATGTACACACACACACGTACACACACACGTACACACACATACACATATACACGTACACACACACACACACACACTCCAGACAAAGGATAGATCTTAGAACCTGGAAGTATGAATTGGATTGAAAAGAGGGAGCTGGATGGCCAGTGTGGTTCAGGTGACAGTTGGAACAGCAAGAGGATGAAAAGAAGTCCCCCATGCTTTTGTTTAGCTCCAGTTCCCAAAGAGAGAGCCGAAAGGAAAACTCTCCAGCTCTGGAGTCACTTTGCTTCTGTGTAGGGTCAATTTCCTCAGCCTTGAAGCGAAGGAACCATGAATCACTGATAAGGTCTCCTCTCTCCAGCAAGTACAGACAAAATATCAGGGCCTCAACCGCAAGCTGTCAACCTCACCAGAGGGTTGAGTCCCTCCGCGGGCACACTTGTGCCTTCCCCCAGCTCCTATTTTCGCTCCCCACCTTTAAGAGTGCTGTCTGAAACCACAAAGAGAAAGTGGACTGGAGGGCTATCTACTAGTCTAGGCCTCCACAACCATGGCTTGACTCAGGTCACTCAGGAATGTCCTCAGCTTTGAGGACACAGGACCATCACAATTTCCCCTCCGGAAAATCTCTAGGGAGCAATGACGAGAACATGTAAAGGGACCCGAATACCAAAGTGTTAGCCCCAATTTTGGATCGAGCTGCTGTATGATCTTGGACAAATTAATCCAAGGCGATGGGCAGCCCAAAGGAACTTGCCACATTGCCTTTCCCGCTTCTTTCTCTCCTCAGTCCCAGGTGCCACCCTGACCCAAGGCAGGGTCTTGGAGAGCTTGGAGAGCAGGGCAGGGGTGTGTGTGTCGCGGGGCGTGTTTAACTGGGACCCATGGCGCTCCGCGCGCTCCTTCTCCCCAGCCCCCGCCCCGCCGGGCCGCGCGCTTGGGTGCAGGGAGGGGGCGCGGACCGCGCGCTGCGGCTTGGAGCTGCGCAACACGGTTGGCTCAGTCGGCGAGTGCGAGCAGCTGCCCGTGCCTCCGAGGTGGGCCGCCCTGCCAGTTTGCCCTGGCGTAGCCCTCGCCAGGCTGCCCGCACGATTCCGAGGCGCGCCCGCAGACTCTGGCCCTGCGCCACCGAGGCTCCGCCTCCTCCGCGGCTCTCCGCGCGCCCGAGCCCACCGGGCCGAGCCGAGTGCCTGCGGACGGCGGTCTCCGCGCTTGCGGCCCCAGGCCCCCGCCCCCGCGGCCGGGTGGCTGCTTACGTCAGGGAGGCGAAACCCAGAAGAAGAGGAAAGGGGAAAAAAAAAGGCACCAGGGCGGAAGGGGAAAAAACTTTATTTCTTTTTCTCCTCCAGGCACTGAAGCGAGGGGCAGGCGACTCCGTCAGCGCGCGCTTCCGAGAGCTCCAGGCGCCACCTCAGCCTGCTGAGGCGCACAGGAGCCGAGCCCCGGAGGCCCGACGGCGCGGCCGGAATGTGGGACCCGCAGGAGTTTGAACGCCACTGGCAGGCCGAGTTCCCTGGAGAGGAGGCTCCAGTTATGAGGCTGGAGTCGGTGCCGGACATGGAGCGCGAGCTCGAGCGCTGCAAACTCAACCTGAAGCGGCTGCAACAGGTGTTGGCGGGGGAGAAGTTCAAAGTCTGGTACCTGCAGGCGGCCCTGGCTGGAGAGAAGGTGGACCTACGGGGCGGCCGGCCCGAGGGCGGGGACGCCGGAGGCGGCGGCGGCGGCGGCGGCGACAGCGGTAGCGGGGGAACCTCGGTGGAGGAGCCGGAGCCAGCTGGGCCCTTGCGCGCGCCGCCACTGCGCAACGAGGAGGGTGCAGCGGGCCGCGACCCAGATCCCCCAGGTCCGGAGGTGGCGACACCGGCCGAGCCAGCTCCCTACGTGTGCCTGGACCTTCCTGCCTGGCCCGGGGCGATGGAGGGAGGAGGCGCCGTGCGCAGTCTGACTGCCGCCATCCACCAGCAGCTGGTGCAGCCTCGCCTGCTCTTCGGGCTCCGCGAGGACCGTGCGCCCCCCGGCTGCGATGGCACGGGGTCATCCGCACCTGGAGAGGAGCGCTCCTTCGGGACCCATGCAGGGCGGGGCTCGGAGGAAGGCGAACCGGACGCTTCAGGTGGGGATGATGGAGGCGACGGCAGTGACCACGACTTCGAGATGGTGGATTTGAATGAGAAATTCGTCCTCAGCCACCTACTTGTGGCCCCCTACCGGTTTGGGACCCGCGATGAGGTCGAGAAGCCTTCGCGGCCGTGCAGCCCCCACCGGTGGATGCACCTGATCCCCGGAGGCTGGCGGCACCACCGGCGGAGTCGAGACCTGGAGCAGCTGGAGGCGGAGGATGAGCCCCCCAGGCGCGGGGCGCGGGAGCATCTCGCCCAGTGGGGGCGCAAGAGGTTCCTGCGCGTGCCGGACCGAGACTCGCCCAGTCACAGCTCGCCCGAGAGATGCAGTGACTGCAGCCACAACAGCTCAGACCACGAAGACGGCTTCTCGGCAGGTAGGCGTACCCCCTCTTTAGGTACAGGAGCGTGCGAAGTGACATTGGAGTTCGGGCGAGTTTTTGAAAATAAGCATGAGGAGGGACTGATGGGACGGCGCACTTGACCAGACCTTGGTAGGACCTTTCACCAGCCCTCCTCACAGGTCCTCCGGACTCCTTTGCACCATCCTGAAGCAGAAACAGAAGCCCCCCAATTCCCCGAGATTTCTTAGTGGGGAAGTCTTACTCTTTCCCTAAATGTTCTGAAGTTAGCTTGTATTTTCTCGAGCTTGCATCTCATGCTGGAGGCCTAGTTCACTCCAGGAGGTGCCCAGAGCTCCTCTTTGCGGGACTGTTGTCTTTGAGAAGGCTGCTTTGGGTCTGCTGGCTTCCCAGGAGCCCGAGAGGAGGAACAGGCTTGGCATCCCAGCTTCGAGCCTGTCTGGTTCTTAGAGAGCGGCTTTGATCCAATGCCTTCTTCACCTGATAAAGAAGGAAACTGAATCTCAGATGTGTTCAAGCACGTGACCTGAGACCTTTGCTGGTGTCCTCTGTCCTTTGCTTCCTCTCCTATCTGCCGTCTTTCTTGAGAACAGGGTCTGGTCTTATTTGTCTTTTAATCCTCTTGTGGTCGTCACAGTGCTCAATAAATAATGTCTGAACTAATGAGTAGCTGCATTGAATTTGAAAGGCTGCCCAGCTCTTCATAGGTCAGGGAGCAGAAATAGGTAAGGAGAAACAGTTAACGGGACTATGGGGTGGAATGCACCCTTTTGCTACATTTCAGCACTGTTAGGGGGCTCCTCAGGCATGCAGAAAGCATGCGTTGGTGTCTGGTTTGATTGAGTTGAAGCAAGGAACTTAAGATGCCTTCTTGCTCCGTGAATGGGGTGGTGTTGGCAGGGGGGGTGCATACCAGTGATTCTGGGATTGTTCCAAAATCTCCATTATTAGGTCTTATCTGGGTGAGATTGCATTTGAATGAAAAACTGTCCACTCTGCTAAAAGCACATTTGGAAGATCCATCAAGTCATCTGTTTTGATCAATTACACTTATTCATTAGCAGATATTGGCTGCTGTTCCCATAGGTAATGCTTCTGCCACCCCTGCTAGTAATCATTTTTATGTTCCCCTTTCATTTAAAGCAAGAGGTGAAGATTTTCCTCTAGTGCCAAGTTTCAAATGCCCTCCTCAGAGGCTAAAGTCTCCTCAGCTGCTGTGTAGTTGGCACCTGTCCCATCGCTCCCAAGGCCCCACATCAGTCATTCTGTCAGGTGTGCTCAGTGCTCTGGATTGTCCCCAAGAGTGGTTGTTAAATCTGCAAGCAGTCTGTTCTTCAGCACCTTGATGCAAATTAGAAACCAGCACAGGCTTGGGGCTAACTACACTGGTGGCTCCTCAGGATGGATCAGGGATAAAAAGTAATCTAGCACCAGTAGGCCTAGGTGTGCCAAGGCCAAGTCCCTCTAGGCTCTCTTCAAGGCAAACTTGTATAGGAACCCTCCCCCACCCCGCCCCCTGCCCAGCTGCAGGTGGAGATCCTACCTTCTCTCTTCTGACGTCACAGAGATAGAAGGCATGCTTAGCATGCTCAAGGCCCTGGCTTCAGCCCCAGGACCAAAAATAAGAAGGAAGAAAGGAGAGAGGGAGGGAGAGAAGAAGGAAACCTGAGGAAGCATTACACATGGTTAGTACCACTGTTTTACAATTTTGTTTCAATGACATAAATATTTGGGTAATTTGTATGCCAGGGGTGATGGCACACACTTGTAATCTCAACATGCCAGAAGGCTGAGGCAGGAAGATGGAGGATTCTTGGCCAGCCTAGACGACAAAGTAAGACCCAACCTAGAAAATGTGTCTGTATCCAGAGGACTTAACTGTAGGTCAGATTTTATTGGATAGTGTAGCAGGCTTTGCCTTAGCCACAGGGTTTTAAAGAGAGAAACCTGTGAGGTAGCATATTAAAAAACTAAGGAGCTCCCCTCCGTGGAATAGGGATAGTCTTGAGGTTTAGAAAGTTTGAAGGATGTTCCACCAATCACCCAGCATACAAAAGGAGTACATAGGGTTTGAAGCCAGGCAGTCTGGTTCCCAAGTCCATGCTTTAAAAGAATGCTAAGCTTCTTGCTACACGTTAGTATGTACCTCCCAGGATAGTTGTGAAGATTGAATTCAGCAAACTGGAAAACTATTTAGATGGGTCAATAACACACTTGACATATGACCATGAAGTCCACACCTGTCTCTGTGTGTTGTTATAGCCTTCATTATCACTGAAGTCCCTACAAGACCTGAGATCATCAGGAGCTGGGGTCCCTCTTCAGGGCTGCCACCTCTCTATGGAGCTCCTGTGAACTGGGCCTTGTGAGGTAGCAGGTCACATGTTAGATTTCAGACTTCCTCTCAGTGGCCAGCCAGTCCTGGGCACATATAGCTGGATGTTCTCAAATGGAGGCTGGTATGCCCTCTTGTGCTAGCATGCTTCTGCACCACCCCTGCCCTAGAGTCAGCAGATCTGTCCCCAGGATTCACAAGTTCCTTCTGGAGCCTGTGGTTTCCTCCGTGTGTCTGCACTCCTTATGGACCCATATGCTGTCCTTTTAACAAAGCTCAGAGGTGGCCTTTGCATGTCCAGCATCCCTTTGACTGTTAGAAATTATTCATCTGGCTTCAGTTCAAATGCCAAAGTAAATATCATTAATATTGTAAATAGGTGGCATTTCCTTCTTGCATTAATTTTGCTCAGTGGAGAGGGTTTTCTCCTCATACCCTTCCCTTGCTTCTGAGATGGGAGATTGAACCCAGGGCCTTGTATGTACTGAATAAGCCCTCTACCACAGCTATAATCCAGCCTCAAGTACTCCCTATTTCTCTATTTTTGTTGGCCCTTGGCCGTCCATCCATCCACCCATTCATCCATCTGTCCTACTCAGCAAGCATTTATCAAGGTCATGCTTCATGCAAGCTGTGTTCCGGACTAAAACTGCTCAGGTTGGTGACCCAGCCTCATTATTTTTACCATCTTTTTGCTGGGTAGAAACTTTGATTTTTCGGTAAAGCAGCAGCTTTCTAATGAACGACTACTGTTAAATCCTGAGTTAAGGAACCAGACACAGGGCACATGCTTGTAATCCCAACATTTTGGAGGCTAAAGCATGAGTTTGGGGATACCATGGTTAGCCTGTTTTAGAAAAAGAAAAAAATTCTAAAGAATTAGGAGCTGGAGAGAGAGCTTAGTGGGCAAGGTGCTTGCAGCCAACTGTGGAAGCCTGGAGATCTGCATATGATCCTGGAACCCGAGTCAAGGTAGGAGAGAATCAACCCTATAGAACTGTCCTCTGTCCTCCCCATGTGGTCCACCTCCCATTAGTAACAAATGAAGTAAAGTACATTTAAAAAGTGTCTAGTCCAGAAGAAAATCCTGGGTTGACCTGTGTTCCTGTCTGTCTCAGACAGGTTAGAACCCTGGACCGTAAAAACAACTTAAGGTCTCGCTCGGGATTCTGAGGAGGTCTTAGGAATCAGAGCTGGGCTGTCCTGTTGTGTCAACCGCCTTTTCTAGGAATCAAGCTGTACTCTGTGGGAGGCCAGGTGACAGAGCAGCAGGATGTCTTAGCCTCAGCAGATGGCAATGGTTAGTCCCAATTTACAGGTGGCCAGCTCAGGCTCTGAAGGAGCCAATGAAAGCTATGGAGCTGGCATTGGGACACGGTTGGTCCACAAAGCTGGCACAGAGCGTACTGCTTACAATGTCACACTGGGCCTGCTGTTCAGGGCCTGGTTTCTTTCCTTTTCTTTCTTTTTTTCTTTGATTTTAGAGACAGGGTTTCTGTTTGTAACCCTGGTTGTCCTGGAATTTGCTCTGTAGACCAGACTGGCCTTGAACTCAGAGATCTGCCCGCCTCTGCCTCTCAAGTGCTGGGATTAAAGGTGTATGCCACCACTGCCCAGTTTAGGGTCATGTTTCTATACCTGGAGGCCTGGCTGTTGGGGTCTGCTGGCTTCTGGGGGAGACCTTTTATTTTTCATCTTCATGGAAAATACATTTCCTGCTGGATGCTCATGTTACCTCGCTCATTTGTAATCTGACAGTGTCCTTCCCCTCCTCCCCCCTCGCACTTTCTGGCAATGACTAATAAGATTGTTGCTCTGAGAAGAATTCCTTGCATTCAGGAATGTGCCTGAATAACTTAATTCAAATTGAATTTTTAGCGGTAGCTGTAATAAAGTAATTCTGTTATAGTCCCTGTATTAGAGAGATATTAAAAAACCATTTCATGCCAAGTGTGGTGGTGCATGCCTGTAATCCTAGCATTTGGGAGGAGTAGGAACTCCAAGCCAGCCTGTGCTGTGTCATGATCCCTGCCTCCAAAACAAAACTGCTTGAGACCACATGCATTGGTGGTTTGTCATGGTTCATTGGTGACCAAACTTGACACTGAGTCACTGCTTTTCCAGGCTTGCCTCCTTCCACCACTTACCCTTGTCATTAACAGGTCCTTCTATACAAGCAGGAAATGCCACCAGCCTGGAAACCGTGATTCCTCTGGTCTGATTTCCTTCCGGTGAAGTGTTTTGTATTTGCCTCTGGATCCTTCTGTCACATATCAGGATTGTTCAGTGTGTGTGTACGTGTATATGTGTACACCATGTACATGTGTGGTGCTCATGGAGCCCGAAGAGGGCATAGGGGTCCCTAGAACTGTAGTTAAGGACTGTTCTGAACCATCATGTGGAAGTTGAGAACCGAATCCAGATCCTGTGTAAAAGCAGTAAGTGCTCTTAACTGCTGAGCCCTCTCTTTGAACCCCACTTTCTTGTCTTTTAAATATTGGTATAGATACGTCCTCTTGACTGGAGAGATGGAACATGCACAATCCCTTAAACTCTTATCAACAAAACAAACGAACTCCACTTCTCTTGTCTGGACAGCAAACAGGGCTCGAGGGCTGTGATATTTCCCGGGGATAACTTTTCTGACTTTCTCAAAGCTGCAGGTTCTTGTTCTGTGGGATGGGGGTGGCAATAATAGGAGTACATCCTAGACTTGTTAGGAAGCTTTAATGAGGGAATGTGAGGCAATCCCCCAGCACAGCACTGGACACAGGTGTTGAGCAACTCTTAGATGGTTACTGTAGCTGCAAATCCAGACTGTCAGTTGACTGAGCTGGGCTCTTATTTACAGCTTTTCTTTTCTTCTTTTCTCCCTCTGTTCATCCCTTTGTCTCTCCTTTCCCTCTCTGCCTCCTTCCCTCTGGACATGGAAGCCAGGCCTTGGTGCCTGCTGGGCAAACACTCCATCGTGAGCTACACCCCCATATTTGCCTCGCTTCACATAAAGAAGCTCTCACATCTCTGTGCTTGTTTGTTTTCCCTTCTCCCTTTTTACTCAGTCTGTATTTGTGCTGTTCCGTCAGAGACCAACTTTCTAGGTTGTTTGTGGTCTCTGGCCCTTCTCTTTTCCCAAGCTTCTGCAAAGCCACCAGCTGGGCTCTCTGTGGCTCCTGCTCTCCCTACCTGCTTCAGTTAACATTCTTGCTGATGATGCTTTTTCATGTGCTCTTCCTGGCATTTGAAATGCATGCCCACTATTCCCCAGATCAACCCTTTGAGGCCTGCCTCTTCCTTAGAGCCTGTGTTGGTTAAGATAGAGGGTTACTAGATTTGATAGAATCCTACGTTGGTACTTAAGCAAGATGAGAGTTTTAGTTTTCTCCCATGTGAACGTACTCCAGAGGTAAACTATGTAGGGACATTATGGTGACTGCATAATCATCAGGGATTCAGGCTGTTTTTGATCTGTCAGTGTCATGATCCAAAATGGCTACTGGAGATCCACCCATCACATTTATGCTTCAGACAAGGAAATTTCAGAGCAGGAAAAAGAGTGAGTGGCAGTTGTTGGGTCTGCTATTTGCGGCACTTTCCTAGAAACCTCTCTTGACAGTTTCTGTTTTAAATCACATCAGCCACCTCTAGCTACCAGGGAGCCCAGGAAATAGAGTACTTTATCTGGGCATGCAGCCCTCTCAAATCAAATGGGGTCTCTGTTTCAAGGGAAAATGGAAGAATAGACAGTAAGCAGCTAGCAGCCTCTGGCACAGGCGTTTCCAACTACTCCATCCCGTCTGTGCTTCTTAGAGTGAGCCCACACTGCACAATTGTTTTTATTATTACACCGTCTATTAATTCATTGACCCAGTGGACAAATGACAACAGGACCTCTTCTCTTTGCAAGGCTTGATGCCTGTTATATTCTGAAGCATCGCTCTCAAGCCAAGGGGTTGGCTAATTGCTTGAGGGCAGGGAAAGGGGTCCATTTCTCTCGGCGGTGTCTTTCCCAAGACTGAGCATATGGCAGGCACTCAAAAAGCACCTGGTTGATTTTATAGTGGTCACAAGTGAGAAGCTGAGGGTGAAAAACAACAAAAAAGCCTCCTTGCCTTAGCTCTGTGGTAGAAAAATCTGGTGTTTTGCGTTCCTTCTAGTTTTGAGGGCAGGCCATGAATCATCTCCAAACATCAGAGCTGTGTGCTACAGCCCAGTTGTCGATTTTGGACACTGAGCTGCATAGCAAACAAGAATTACGAGCAGAAGTCTCTATGCCCACCTGCTTCCCTCACCACTGTGTTTCTCAGAGCTGTTTCTGCCTCATGAATCTCCCTTGTTATCTCTGTGCTATGTAGCTGCAGAGAAAATCTGCAGTGTCTCCAAGAGACTCTGCTTCGTTTCCCATCCTGTCTTCCTGCTATCATCTGCCTGAGACGGAACTGTCTGGAAGAAGGTTGCCTGGAGCCTGAGGCACATTTTGTGATTGCTGAGCAAAAGATAGCTTTAAAGGCTTATTGGCACCTAGGAGAGAGGGAACTAAAATAGATTTAGCACCTACTGTCTTCACTGTGTGAAGTGTGTTTCCCATTGTCATGGTTAATATTCAGAACAATCTAAAGGGCACTCTCCTGTACAGGCCTGAAATCCCAGCTACTCAGAAAACTGAGGCAGGAGGGTCAGAAGCTCAAGATCAGCCTGAATAATTTAATGAGATCCTATCTCAAAAGAAAAAGAAGACTGAGGGTATACCTCAGTGGCAGAGTACTTTCCCAGCATGCAAGTGGACCTAGGTTCAATTCCCAGGATGGCAAAAAAAAAAAAAGAGGAGGATACACTACTTCTCATTCTACAGATAAGGAAACTGGCTCCAATGGGTTAATTAGCCAGCCCAAAATTTTTTTGTGCTGTGATTAATTTTTTTTATTGAGAATTCATATATTATTAAATTGACCTCTTTATTGCATTCAGTGATAGATTTTAGAACATTCACAAAGTTATGAAATTACTACTATCCTTGTAATTTCAGGTTTTTTTTCCTGCAGAGGACTTGGGTACATTTTGAGCGTAGATTCAAACCTCAAATACTACCGTTGCATTTCTTCATTTGGCATGAGCTGTGATTTAAAATACCTGAAACTGCTCAGTTGGTAGAGGGTTTAAAGCATTCACAAGACTCTAGGTTCAATTCCAGCATCAGATGAATGTTAAATGGAGTCTCATGTTCATGGCCAGTGATCCCAGCACTAAGCAGGTGGAGTCTGGAGGATCAGACTTTCAAGGTTATCCTTGGCTACATAGTATATTTGAGGCCATGCTGGACTACAAGAGATTCTGTCTCAAGAAAAAATATAATAAAAAAAACCCTGATAAGTGGGAAAGCATCAGGACTTTTGCTCTTTTCTTGGGTGATGTATACACAAAACGGCTTTTAGGGACCTGAAAAGATGGATCAGCAGTTAAGAGCTTAAGAGTATATACTTTTTTTTTTTTTTTAGAGGACATGAGTTTGATTCTTAGCACCCATGTTAGATGGCTTACAAACACTTATAACCCCATTTCCGGGGGAGCTGAAGCTGTCTTCTGGTCTCTGTGAATCCCTAAACTCACATGTGCACATACCCCTCTCCCCAAATACACACAATTAAAATTAAAAATTATTTTTAAAGAGGGAGGCTGCTGGGCTGGAGAGATGGCTCAGAGGTTAAGAGCATTGCCTGCTCTTCTAAAGGTCCTGAGTTCAATTCCCAGCAACCACATGGTGGCTCACAACCATCTGTAATGAGGTCTGATGCCCTCTTCTGGCCTGCAGACATACACACAGACAGAATATTGTATACATAATAAATAAATAAATATTTAAAATATATTTTTTTAAAAAAAGAGGGAGGCTGCTGTTACTGAAGACCCTGTCTGGACCCCTTTCTGTTGGGTGGTACTGCCTTAATTCTTCCGGTCTCTTCCCCCTCTGTGTTTCAGGTCTGGGGGCGGGCGTTGTAGTGACCCAAACATGAGGCTCTTCCCCTGAATACTGAATATCATTTATGCCTTGGGTTGTGGTTGTCATGCTAACAGGGGACCTTATTCTGACCCCTACTTTCTGCCTGGCCACATGAGAGGTGCTCAGTAAATGTTTATGAGTAGCTGGAGGTCCATCATCCCCACCTAAACTACCTCAAGGACTGATTGCTTTGCCTCTACCCTTTCCTCTCCAACCTCAAATTCCATTCACATTAAAGATAAACAGTTGCTCTATGCTCAGATTTGTACCTTTATTCACAATCTGCAGTGGCTATCCGTACACAGAGTAAGATCTGAGGCTTTTTACCAGGCTTTCTGGGAAACCCCTTTCCTTCCATACATACACACTTAATGCCCCAGCAGCACCTTGTGTAGCTGCCTAACACTGAACATACCCTTCTCTCTCTACCTTTGTCTCAAATGCACCTTGTCTTCATCCGTCCTTCAATCCTAAGCTAGGAGGCTCCCAGCTCTGTGAAGCCTTCTTTGTCTCCCCTATGTAGAGCCTAGGACTTGACTCTCAGTTAAGAGTGCATTTGAGAGCCGGGCGGTGGTGGTGCACGCCTTTAATCCCAGCACTCAGGAGGCAGAGGCAGGCGGATCTTTGTGAGTTCGAGACCAGCCTGGTCTACAAGAGCTAGTTCCAGCACAGGCTCCAAAGCCACAGAGAAACCCTGTCTNAATTTTTTTTTTTTCGAGACAGAGTTTCTCTGTAGCTTTGGAGCCTGTCCTGGAACTAGCTCTTGTAGACCAGGCTGGCCTCGAACTCACAAAGATCCGCCTGCCTCTGCCTCCCAAGTGCTGGGATTAAAGGCGTGCGCCACCACCGCCCAGCTCAGAAATGACGACTTTTCTATTCTCCAGAAAAGAACTTGTTCGTGCTGGCACCTCAATGTTAGCCGGTAAATCCTAGGCTAGCCTGGGCTACGGAGTAAGAACCTCCTCAGGTTTCCAAGGTGCAGAACACTAAGACAATAAGTTGATGCTGTTGTAAGCCACTGTGTGCCGCAGTTGGTTACCAGCACATGGGGTTCACACAGTGACTTCATGGACTAGGGATTTGTTCTCCATTGCAAGGACTGTTTGGTGGGTTATAGTGTCCCAACAGGGCCTTTTGTTTCAGACCCTCCCGTTACCTTACAGTGGGAAGATGTTTGTCCTCTTGCTTGTGACATAGAGTTTGATATGTGTATATATTATATTACCTTGTGTGTGCTTGGAATTTAGGAGGAAAGGGGAACAAAGGACTCTGGGTGGTTGTTCCTGTAAGAATAGAGCCAAATATGGTGGTTCATGCCCATAATCCTAGCAGGCAGGATTGGTTTCAGTTAGTTCTAGACCTGCCTGGGCTACAGAGTAAGACCCTGTTTCAAACCTAAGTTAAGAAAAAATAGTGATAGTGTCATGGAAGTCTTACCTAACAACTCCTGTTGTCCCACTTTTGGGCCAAACTGGGTCACATGGCCATCTTCAGCTGCAAGGGAGGCTGACCAGGAACTTCAGCTCTTCAGCCTCACCATGAAGGATATGGGGGGGGAACTGTGAATGACTTTAGGAAAACAGCCCAGTGTTGGCTCTGCCAGCCTTCCCTGGACTTTGTACACTGGTATGTTAGAGCAGCTATATAACTGTTTTTAAGTGATTTGTCACCCTCCCCACCCTCTATGCACAAGTCATTTCTTTTAATTGTGGTATTCCTGCCTCTTAGACAATGCTGACATAATTTTTCTCATTGAACAAGTAGAAAAATGATTGTATTTGTTTTGGTGGGTGTATATATTTTGAGGTAGGATCTCATTATGTAGTCCAGGTTAGACTTGAACTCAAGATCTTCCTGTTTCTGCCTCCCTGGTGCTGGGATGACAGGCATGAGCTATAGTACCTGACTGATCATGTATTTTCAAGTGAGGATTTATTTTTACTTATTTTATGTGTATAGGTATTATGTCTGCTTGTATGTCTGGAGAGGACCTGTGGCTTAAGGAGGCCTGAAGGTGTTGTGAATTCCCTGGAGTTACAGATAGTTGTGAGCTGTCATTTGGTTGCTGGGAATTGAACCCTGATCCTCTGTAAGAGAAAGAGAGTAGCAAGTGCTCTTAACTGCTGGACCATCTACCCAGACTCTTTGTTTATTTTTATGTGTTATGGATGGTGTTGTGGTAGAAGGAGCTGTCTTGTATAGGTCTCAGGCATTTAAAAACTTGGTTTCAGCCGGGCGGTGGTGGCGCACGCCTTTAATCCCAGCACTCGGGAGGCAGAGGCAGGCGAATCTTTGTGAGTTCAAGGCCAGCCTGGTCTACAAGAGCTAGTTCCAGCACAGGCTCCAAACCCTGTCTCGAAAAACCAAAAATAAATAAATAAATAAATAGATAGATAAATAAATAAATAAAAACTTGGTTTCCAGTTGGTGGCTGTTTGGGGAGTATCAGGAGGTATTGGATCCCCTGAGACTGGTGTCATAAATGTTTGTGAGCTGTCATTGTGGGTGCTAGGAATTGAACCCCAGTCTTCTGGAAGAGCAACCAGTGCTCTTAATCACAGAACCAGCTCTCTAGCCCTTCAAGGGAGGGTTCTGTGGGATCTGGAATACCTAAGGAGGTTATTGATCTCTAAGAATTAAAAGAAAAGACCTTTTCATTCTTCTCATCCCTATTTTTTCCTCCTCCTCTTCCTCCTGCTCCTGCAGCTCAGGCTAGCCCCAAACTGTATAGCTAGGCTCTGGGACCACAACAGTGTGACCCCCCAGCTTCCCTCTCCTTATTGCTGTTCATTTTCTTCATCTACATCTTCTCTTCTTCCTTTTTTGCACTGCTTGAGAGCTGTGGTGGATTTTTCTGTTTCCCTCCCTCCCTTCTTCCTTTCCTTCCTTTAATTTGTTCTTTCTTTTGACAAGGTCTCACTGTGTAGCCTGGGCTGGGTTGGAACATGCTGTGTAGTCCAATCTGGTCTTGAACACACAGAAGTCCACTTGCCTCTTGGATGTTAGGATTAAAGGTATACACTAACATGCCTGATTTATGGTGGATTTTTCTTATTTTACCCTTTTCAGACTTTACTGCTCCCAAGTTTCTAATTTATTTATATAACTGCCCTGCCTTTAATAAAGCTGTTAGAATGCTGACTTGATGATCAGAATACATTTACATCTGGAGGTTTCCTTGAGCTGATTCTCTTGCCTGACCTCAAGGGCTGTGATTGCAGGCATTTATCACACACTCTTGCTTGTGTATGTAAGAGGTGAGCCTCACAAAAGTGAAAAACCGTGATAGAAGTAAGTGGCTAAATTGTTTTTCTCTTTCCCCTTCAGTCTCTACTCCACCCTAACCCATTCTTATTCTTTTTTTTTTCTTTTGAAACAAGGTTTCACTGTGTTGTCACTTTGTTCTGAAGATGTTCTCAAACTTTCAGGCCAAAGACATCCTCAGCTTCCTAAGCACTGGGACTCAAGGCCAGTGCTATTGTGGCAGTCTTGATTTGCTGCAGCCTCATTCAGTAATTTACTAGGACAATTACAATAATTCTGATAGCTGTGTGTGCATGTATAATATAATGTAACATTTTATTTATTTTGTTGTTATTGGGTTAGTTTTTGTTTTGTTTTGAGATAGTTTCTCTGTGTAGCCTTGACTGTCCTGGAACTCCTGTAGACAAGGCTGGCCTTGAACTCAGAGGTCCACATGCCTTGTCTCCCCAAGTACTGGAATTAAAGGCGTGCACTATCAACACCTGGCAATAAATTTTATTTTTTTATGTATATGGTTGTTTTGCATGCATATGTCTGTGGGTTATATCCATGTGTAGATGGGAGGTCAGAAGAGGTTGTTGGAACTGGAACTGGAGGTGGTTTTGAGCTGCCATGTGGATGCTGGGAATTGAATCCTGGTCTCCTGGAAGAAAAGACAGCACTCTTCTGAGCCATCTCTCCAGCCCTGATCTAAGTTTTAGTGTTGTTTAAAGGAATCTGACAAGCCATTATGTCAAGGATCATGGCCCCAAATACAGAATCACTAAATCACTAGCAGTAAAAAAGATCCTAGAATTTAAAACCATGCAAATCTGTTTTGTTTGGCTTGACATGGGTCTGTTGGTATATTGCTTATTTGCGAGAGTGGAAGGCGTAAGTGCCCATTGTCCACCTTGATGAGAAATATGATTTCTTTGGGAATCTCACATATTTGGAAGTGGTGGAACTACAGACATGCAGTGCAAATGTTGGGGTCCTTGCCTAATAATTAGATTTTTTTGATACAGGATCTTATTGTATATCCCTGACTGGCCTTGAATTCACTGATTTCTACCTGCTTCTACCTCCCAAATGGGATTAAAGGCATGCATTACCATACCCACTGTAGATTTTTGGAGTCATCCTGGGCATTTTTTTTTTTTGAGACAGGGTTTCTCTGTGTATCCTTAGCTATCCTGAAACTTACTCTGTAGACCAAGCTGGCCTTGAGCTCATAGAGATCTGCTTGCCTCTATGCCTTGCCTCTATGCTGGGATTAAAGGTGTGGACAACCACTGCCTGATCCTTACATTATTATTTCTAATCATAAAGAACAGACTTGTAAACAAAAGTATGAAGCTATCAATCTGTAAGTTAGGGACTACATTATCATTCAAAGAATATTTATACTCATACTTTCATTTGTTATTTTTTGTTTCTCACTTATGATAACTATTTAACATCTATTACTCTCTTTAGCCTGTAGTTCTTTGAGATGGTGCTAGTGGCCTTGCCAGTTAGAGAGAAGTCAGGTGACTCATCCTTCAAATGACTTCCCAGAGCTGTTTTGTTTTGTTGGTGTGTGGTGGTGGTGCTGGTGGCAGGGTGGGGTGGGGTGGTGGTGTTAGTAGTTCCTCATGTAGCTTAGTTGGCCTCAAACTTGTGTAGCCAAGGATGGCCTCAAACTTCTGGTCCTGCTTGTAGCTCGTGAGTCCTGGTGTTACCATCATGTTCCACCACACCTGCTTTGCATGACTAGGGATCCTGCCCAGGGCTTCATGTGTGCTAGGCAAATGCTCTACCAGCTGAGCTGCACCTTCAGCCCTTGCCACCAACTGTTAATTTCTTCAGTCTGTAGGTCTGAAACAATGTGACTGCACTAGATGATTTTCCAACCATAAATTTTATGAAATCCAGTAAGTTAAATGAGCTGGGACTCTGAACCTTGCAAGGCAGAGCCTGGCTTTGGATCAGAGGAACTTGAGTTATGGTGTAGACCTGAAATGTCCCCTACAAGTTCATGTTTTGAACTTTTGTTTCCCAGCTGGTGACACTATTTGTGGATGCTGTGGAACCTTTAATTTGTGGGCCCTGGCTGGGTTGTGGTGGTGCAACCTTTAATCCCAGCATTCAGAAAGTAGAGGCAAGCTGATCTCTGTGAATTCAAAGCTAAAGCGAGTTTCAGGACAACCAAGGCTACACAGAGAAATCCTGTCCTAAAACAAAAACAAAAACAGAGGTGGGTCCTGGCTGAAGGAAGCAGGTCACAAGGTGCTGGCCATTGAAGATTATGATGGGGTTCCTGGTTCCCCATCACTTGCTGCTTCTCAGTTCATTGCTCTGTGAACAGCTGTGTAAGCCTGTGTTGTCTTGGACTGAGATGTTCCCAGTGCCTTCCTATGATGGGCTGCAACTCTCTGAGACTGTGAGCCAAAACAAGTTATTCCTAGTGTAACTGATGGACTAGCTTTACAGCCATGTCTTTGTAGCTATTTGTAAATTTGCTTCATGAACTAGATTACTTATCCTCTCTGTAGCGATATTATCTTTTCTGAACAATAGGGATGATTTTACCTCATTTTGTATTAAGATTAAATGAGGCCTGGAGATGTAACTCAGGTGATAGGGGTCTTGCCTAGCAGGTATGAGGCCATAAATTTGATTCCCAACATCACAAACACAACACACACACACACACACAGTTTTAAAAAAATAATGTACAAAAAGCAAGTGGCACAGGGCGTGACTTACAGTTAGAGCTGTGTAAGTGCAAAGTCCTTAGTGCATTGGTCAGGGTCTGGGGCTATATTACTTAGACACAAGGCCTAGCTCTTTCACATAATCTTGTGACTTTGATAAGTTTCTTGGCCTTTTTGTGTCTTAGTGTCTGTATCTATAGACCATGGGAACCATACTGATATAAAATCCATATCTAATTAAGTTGGGTGAAGATTATACAAATCAGTATGTATTTATTCAGTGCTTTGGATACATAGCAGACCTGGTACATAGCAGACACTCGTTGTAGGCTGGCTAACCTTGTCACTGTCATTACTAGTGTGGCCATGAGCATTGTTGCAATAAACTGCCAGGCTGAAAAATAGTATTATGCTCATCATGTTGCCTGGTCATATTCTTAATTGAAACCCGAGGCTTCTGGAAATCCTGCACTTTGAATAATCTAAGAGCTGGAGCAATGAAGCATCCAATTACAGATGCCTCTCGGCTGCAACCCATCAAGGAAACCTCCACAAGGTCTAGCTGGGTTGTGATCCTATTATGGAGAAAGCTCTGCTTTGTATGCAGCCGCCTTGTCTTC
Organism: Dicrostonyx torquatus; assembly: GCA_028555095.1. NCBI lineage: Eukaryota > Metazoa > Chordata > Mammalia > Rodentia > Cricetidae > Dicrostonyx > Dicrostonyx torquatus. Next base: position 499,807 of record JAQHUG010000387.1, on the reverse strand, counting down.
GCTTGGCTGCATAATTGTGCCTTTTTGTCTTATTTTAAAGCATCTTGAGGAATCTGGAGCCCACTCCCACTGACAGCAATGAAAGCCACAGCATGTCACAGCACTAATGAGTCTTGCAGACACTCTTAGTCCCCATTGAGGCAAGTAGACCAGAGGAGGTGCATGAGCTAGGCCAGTATCCACCTCTTCCTTTGAACACACGTAGCCTCACTAGATTTCAAGATGGGGCTCCCCAAGGCCCCCATAGGATCTCCCACGCCTGTCTTCTTTATCTTAGAAGGGCATCAAGTTGCTTTTTGAATGTTGGGCTTGTTGGTAATCTTTGTGGGCAGCAATGCTAGAACTAATTATTCATATCAGTGGGCCTGAAAGAGCTATTGTTTGCAGAGGGAACTCCCTCTGGTCTCTAGACCCACAGTCCCCGACAGGGACCTTTGGTCAGGCAGGAGGCAGCTGTGGCAGTGCTCCAAGTTCAGAAGTCTGATGACCTGCTTTGTATGAATTGCAGAACATTAAAATAAAATGGATTTTTTTTAATTTGGAGATTTTTCTGTGAATATATGTACTTCTGTCTTTTCTTGACAGATGGGGAGATTGACAGATAGACTAGATGGAATTTTGCCAGTGGCTCTAACCTTTTTCCCCTGACTCCTTTATCTACAAGCACTGAGGGTATGGAGGGCAGTGGGCAGAGCAAAACTTGGGGGGGGTCACTTCCTGGCTTTGTGTCTGCCTCTGCTTAGTTTAGCTGCATGACCATAACCAAATTACAGAACGCTAGTGGCCTCACTTTCCTTCCCTAAAAAATGGGGGTTATAATAGTTTGCTTCACAAGGATGTGAAAAGGAAATGGGTTAGTGTGTGTTCAGTCTGGCACATACTGAGTGCTACTTAGATATCTGTATCTACCAGTGTTATACTTGTCGCTGTAGGCATTTGAGGTTACATTCCTTGTGTTAAGGGTTTTTTCACAGAAGACAAAAATGTCTTTTTTTTTTTCCTAGTGTACCTCTGAGCTGGCTAAAGCTTTTTCCCATCCCCTTCACTAGGTATCAGACCTTGGAATGTAACAGTTATGTCGCTGGATTGTAGTAATTATGTTAGGGTAACGTCATCTCAGGTAGCCAGACTTCCTCAGTGTTCTGGTAGCTGAACCTCGTGTGTGTGTGTGTGTGTGTGTTGTGTGTATTCTGTTGCTGTGACTGTGACCAAAACAACGTGGGGTAGAAAAATATTACACTTCCATGTTGTAGTTCATGATCGAGGGAAATCAGGGCAGGAACTCAAGGCAAGAACCTGGAGTCAGGACCAAGTCCTTGGGAGAACGATGGTTATTGGCTTGTTCATGGCATGCTTGCCTTGCTTCGTTATAAGTCCTAGGGCCACCTACCCAGTGATACCACTTACAGTGAGCTGGGCCCTCCCACATCAATCACTACTACCTAGCTTGTCCTTGAACTCACTACATAGCCAGGGCTTATCCTGCTGCCTCCACTTTCCAAGTCCTGGATCACAGGCATATACTACTATGCCTAAGTCCAGACGTTAACCTTTATTTGAAGTTGAAGACTCACCAGCTGATCATTGGGTGTAAGGATGGCACTTCACAGCGCCTGACGATTGGTAGGCATGGTGGTGTGCCTGACCATTGCCTGTCACTAAGGGCAAGACAGAATTGTTTCTGCAGCTTACAGTAGCCTCTGAGAAGCACAGACGACAAACTCAATAATATGTATATCCACTAAAGTGGCAGTGACTAAGCGTCCTCTTGTTCTGACAGTGACCCTGACCCTAGGTTTGCTGTTCAGGTCTCAGACCGACCGACAGCTTTCTCTGTCCTCTAAATCACCATCTAGGGGAGTCAGCTCCAGCACAGGTTATGAAAAAAAATGGCAGAATCTGCAGTTTCATGTCTCCCTGGTTCATAGACTGGCTTGACTCCTACTTTTGTACATTATGAAATCAAGAAGTTTTAGAAACTGAACTGTAGAAATGACAGGCCTTCTTCTCTTGGGGCTGAAGCTCGCTGGAGGAAACTCTGTGCTGTGCTTAGATAGAATGAGCTCATTATTTGTAGCTCCAGTCAAGGAGACTTTTATATTCCTTTAGTTGTTTGGCAAACAATTAAAAAAGAAATCCCAAACTGGGCAGTGGTGGCACGTACCTTTAATCCAGCACCTGGGAGGCAGAGGCAGGTGGATCTCTGTGAATTGGAGGCCAGCCTGTTCTACAGAGTGAGTTCCAGGATAGCCAGGGCTACACAGAGAAACCCTGTCTCAAAAAAAAAAATCTCTTGAGTCAAACCCCTATTCCGATTATCTATCTTTATATCTTGATTTAACACCTGTTTGATTCTGCTTTACTGGCCTCTGGTGGTAAAGGCTGCAGGCTCTGGAGACAGACTGCGTACCTTTACAACTGTTCTGCCACTTACTAGGGTTTACTTGTTTGTCTGTAGGTTTGTTCTGAGACAGGGGCTCACTGTGTAGCTCAGGCTGCCCTCACACTTGTACTGAGCCTCCTAACTCTGCCCCTCAAGAACTGGGCTTACCACTGCGTGCCACCATGCCTGGTTTACATTGTGCTGGGGGGCTGAATCCAGGTCTTCCTCAATGGTAGGCATGTGCTCTGCTGACAGAGCCACATTCCCCATCTTCAGTTACGATGATTTAAAAAGTGGCTCTGCATCTTCGTGCCTGGTTTGTCAGTGTAGTGGGTGTATTAGTAGCTTCTGTCTCCTGGAGCGATGTGAAGCTGAGCTAGAGAACCCTTGGTAAACAGCCCTGACATGCAGTGATTCATCCGTAAATACCTATCAGTCACCTTTGTCTCCCCAGTAGCTACTGGAGCATCATTTGCCACCTATCTACCTGGTAAGTGTTTGTTGATTAATCCTAAACAGAGATTGAGGAAATTACTAGACCATTATTGTTCCTCTGCTTCTGAAGTAGTCTAGATAAAGAACTGACTAGAGGCTAGAGAGATGGCTCAGATGATAAGAGTGCTTCCTCTGCCATCATGAGGGCCAGACTTCTGACCCAGCACCCATGTAACAAGTCGGATGTCTGGTGCACACCTGTAACGCCAGCTCTAAGTAAGAGTGGAGACAGGAGGATCACTGGGGCTTTCTGGGCCTAGCCAAGAAAAGTACAAGCCCTCATTTCAGAGAGAGACCCTACCTCAAAACAGTTGGCAGAGAATTGACACTCAATGCCATCTTCTGGCCTCTGAGTTGTCTGTCTCTGTCTCCTACCTCCATACACACACACACACACACACATACACACACACACACACGAATACACTTTTTAAAAAATTGACTGCTTGTTAAATCATCTGTAAGAACATTCTAAGACAGGAGTTTCGGAGGCTGGTGAGATGGTTCACTGGGTAAAGGCACTTGATGCTAAGCTTACCAACTTGAATTCGATTCCTAAGACCCTCAGGGTGGAAGGAGAAAACTGACTCCGTAAGTTGTCCTCTGATCTCTGTACGGAACCCTCCCCAAATAAGTAAGTAATGTGAGTTTTTTAAAAGCAGCTTCCTAGGCAGGCATGATGATACACACCTATAATTCCAGCACTTGGAAGGCTGAGGCAGGAGATTTGCAGTGGTTTTTTTTATTTGTTTGTTTGCTTTGTTTGTTTTAGTTTTGGGGGTGTTTTTTTGCCTGCATGCATTTTGCCTGTATATTGCATGTGTATGTATACCTGAAGAGACCAGAAAGAGGACATTGGATTCCCTGGAACTGGAGTTACAGATAGTTGTGAACCATCAACAGTTGGGTGCTGGGAAATAAACATGGATCCTCTGTAGAAGTAGCCTGTAGCCTGTGCTTTTAACCTTGGAGCCATCTCTCCATCCCTAGAATTAGAGTTTTGAGGCTACCTGGGTTACACAGTGAGGTCTGTCCCAAAAATGAACGAATGGACAGATTTCTTGTACATGTATGTAGGTATGTGTGCACACACACACATATATATAATTTTTGGTGTCAGATTATCTTTTATTGACGTTCTCTTGCTACTTCTTAAGTAGCTGGGCATCTCATTGCACCATTGCTGATGTCATCTTTGATGTCATTGGGGTGGTGCCATCCACACAGCTGTCTACAAACTGAGAAGTGCTGAGGATCTCCTAAATAGTTCCAGAAAGTTCTCTGGCTGAAGACTGGTGTTACAGGTGTGGTGTTGCATCCTTTAATCCCACCACTCAGGAGGCAGAAACAGGATGATCTCTGTGATTTCAAAGTCAGGTTGGTCTACATGGAAAGTTTCAGGATAGCCAGTGCTACATAGAGAAAACCTGTCTCAAACAAAAAGAAAAAACAAACAAACCAAACCAGCAAAACAAAACAGGTGAAGGATCTGTTGGTCAGTGTTGTCAGTCTCATCAGAAATGTTATTTCCACTGTGTTTTATGTTTTTTGCTGCTTTCTCTCTTGATGGTTCCTCAGGGGCTCTGGTGATCAGGACAGGGCAGAAGGTGTCACCTCATCTGGGTCTGTCCTGATCCTTAGACCTTTCCAATCACTTGTTGCCTTGGCAGTACCATCAACCATTTTTTTTTTTGAGACAGACTCAGGGGACCAATCTAGGGGCCACAGGATGGATGTGGATTGGAATCATCTCCTGTAACCTTCAGGAGCACGACTTTGATTTCACTGGGGTCATATTTGGATGGCATGGTGGAGGCAGCTGGTGTTGGATGAACCAAGATTTGGGACTACTGAAGAAAGTGTGTGTGTGTGTGTGTGTGTGTGTGTGTGTGTGTGTGTGTGTGTGTAAAAACTTAAAACTTAAAGTATTAATTTTGGGAGTGTGCAGGTGCCACAGCCCATGAATGGAGGTCAGAGGATAACTGGTGGGGTTTGGTTCTCTCTACCATGTGTGTCCTGGGACCAAATTCAGGTCATCAGGTAAACACCGTTACTCACTGAGCTGTTGTACTGCCCCCCTTTCCCCTTTAAAAGGAGCCTTGCTTTGTCTCCCATGCTGGCCTGGATCTTCCAGCCTCAGGAAGCCATTTTTCTGCTCCAGCCTTTTGAAAGGCTGGGACTATAGGCATATGCCACAGCACCAAACTCTGGAATCTGTATTTTTATCCAGCCCAGGGGGATTCTGAATAGCCAAAGCCCAGACACTAGGGTTTGGCAGGCTTCCCTAAGGTTTCTGTCAGGTGGTAATGAATGTCTAGTGAGTTTAAATATAGGCCACTTTCTGCCTCCACAACCCAGAGGTTGACATTGAAAAGAAGCCAAAAAGAAAAGAAAAAAGAAAAAGGCACCAATTTTCTTAAGAACTTAAAGCATTCCAAATAAAACAGGGTGGGAAAGTTCTTTTTGAGCTGTGTGTGAGTAGATAAGACATCGCTAGACAGCTGATAAAATAATCCACTTATGTTTGGAGCCTACAAACAGAGGGGGCCCACAGTGACCTTTAGCTCCAGAAAAAACTTGGTGGCCAACCTTGTGCTCAGCTTCTGTGAATATACCTACTCTCTCTCCCCTAGCTGAGCCCCAGGGAAGGGGGATTCCCGGGTAGTGTCAGATCTTTCTCTCCAGGTGACAAGTGACAGCCCCACAGTCCCAAGGTAACTGAGCTTCTGTGTCTATTTTTTCCCCTTGCCCAGAGAAAAGTGCCTTTGTTAATTTTGATGTGGGTGGCATGGAAAATGTGTGTATCGTTCAGGAGTGGAGATCTCTGTAGTTATGACTGCTTCGCTGTGGTTTCTAAATTTGCTGAATTTATAAATAGTTGGTGTACCTACTGGACTTTGATAAATAGAACCTTTCCTGATGTTTAAAAAAATCATTCTGTAGTGCTTATAATCTCCAATCCAATCAGTAAAAAGGTCAACAAAAGACATTTTGTAGAATTCTCAGTGTTAATGGAGTAACCAAGCGACCAGGAATCAGAAGGTTAAAAAAGAAGGATGTAGACAATAAAACACACCCACTTCAGAGCAGGTCCAGAGAGTAAAGCATTGTATGACTTTATGGCCCATGGGAGGTCAATTCTGGGCTACCATAAACTACTCATATCTAGGAACAGGGACGCAGACACCGTTGACCCAAATATTACTGATCTCTGGTTGTGCTTGGCAGCACCACAGGGGCTACATTCTGCTTCAAGGACTGGAGGTCCTCCTGTGGGACCAGGTTGATAAAATGCTGTCCACAGAAACCTTCCTAAGAGCATGGATGCAGACAACACGATAAGGGCTTGCCATGTCTACCTGGCTTGCATGACTCAAGGTTGCTCTTTATGCACAGTTGGCAACCACTGCTGTTCAAAAGACAACAAATGGCACACCTTTGTTGGCTGATCAGAGGCATAGGAGTGGCAGTATCTGGTCCACTATCTTTCACACATCCTTTGGGATTTTGCCATATTTCTTCAGCTCCTGTGTCCACAAAAAACTCAGTAGCCTCCCCCTGAAGCTCCTCTCCCAGTCAGAAAGGAAGCCACGTCAGTGCTGATGGTTTTTTAGGTTGGCAGAGAACCTGATCTTGTTAGGAGCCAGCCCCTCACTCTCACAGGGAGGTTCTAAGACTGCCTTTCACAGGCCAGCAAGTTTTGGTGGTGGAAGCTGTTGAGAAACCCAGCACAGCTGCTGCTGTTAGAGAAGATATGGATTCCTCAGTGCTTAGGCGGCCTGGATGCCCTGGATGGCTGCTCCTCACACCCCCTTTGTTCCAGATTACACATGCAGCTGTCAAGTGACCCCCTTCCCAGGAAAACCTCTCAAGGCAGCTTCTAGCACCCACCACATCCTGGGCATCCCAGGGACTCACTTGGTGCTCTGGAAGCTTCTTTAAACCCTTAGAACTCAATGGGTCTGCTCACACCTTTCCTAGGCAGTAGCAGGGAGGTCTTTCTGATAGCAGTGACCCCAAAGTGGATCATCTTCTAAGAGGTGCCACCTAAGAAATTATAAAATGACAAGGTTTATTCTTCCAAGATCTTCTCTAGTCCCCCATGTTCTTGGGTGTGTGTGTGTGTGTGTGTGTGTGTGTGTGTGTGTGTGTGTGTGGCATGAAGATAACTAGAGAAAGGCCATGGGAGATAACACTAATTCCTGGCAAATTACCTCAGTTATTGCTATTCCAAACAATACTGCAATGAGAAACCATGTATTGTACAAAGGAAACAATAGGTCACACAAATGAATGTTTCCTTAAAAAAGAAAAGTATCCAGATGCGGAACAGGAAAGATGGCTCAGCAGGTAAGAGCTCTTGCTGTTATTCTAAAGGGCTTGGGCCTAGTTCCCAGCATCCATTCTTACATTCTTTGGTTATTTCTTCTTTGTCATATTCCTTGCCCATTTTTGGATTTAATATGAATATGCCCCATTTCTCAAGATTGAGTAGCATGATCATAATCATTTGACTTAAGGAAGTTTCTTGATCTTTCTATTTCTAGTTTCCTAGAGCCATTTTCCTATCATTTTAAAGCAGAAATAGATGTTGAAGTTTGAGAAATGCTTTGCTCAAGCATGTTGGGATGTTCACATGCTTTTTCATCCTTAATCTATTAACGTAGTAGACTGCACATGTTTTCAAATGTTAACCAGGCTTAAGTTCCTGGGCTGAGGAGCTGGAGAAATGGTTCAGCAGT